>CAJQZM010028180.1:0-21079 GCA_907164665.1 Colias nastes | reverse complement strand
GAATTTCAAAGTTTATAAGTGGTGTGCAGTATTGCAGTGTGAATCCATATAAAAATAATGCTCAAAAATGTGTTAGTAATTATTTCAAGCGAGAAAATAATAAGAAATGATTGTATAAAATTGGCGCGGAGAACCCCGAACCACGTATTCGTGAATTCGCAATTATATTTCTGTTCTGAGTCGATAAAGCATACGTGAAACAATAGAAAATAAATAAAAATGCGTATTCTCAACATATTCATAACAACAAAACACATCTGAAGTGAGTTGTTTACTTAAGCGTGACGTCACGCGTGTTTTAGTCAAAATGGCCAACTGCAGAATTTCAATGTTTTATTTTATTGATAATCTCATTAATCTTAATGTTTTTAAGATTTCTAAGTCACTATATTTAATTTATTTATTATACATTTTCCCTTAAAAACACTAATACGATCATTTATGGATACTGTCGTCATGCCTATTGTAACATTATATTGAATAGGTAGTCTATATTTTATCGAAAAAGGTTATTTAAAATATCACGATTCACGCTACAACGAATTGTGAAGGAGCAGATTGCAGAGCAATTAAAAGGAAGTTCAATAAATCTTTCTAAGTACGAAACCGTTGTCTAACCTCTTCACGTAGGGACCATGGACTTTTTTTTTGTAGGTCGGTAGGTAGGGATATCCAATATGAAGCCCGCGCAGTTTCATATTAGAAAATTGTCAAAAAAAAATCGCAGTAGGATGAAACCCATTAGAAAAGGAGGGGAATATGATAAAAATAAAAGGAAAAATAAATTACAGACAATCCGAGTTCGGGAAGGGGGGGGGCTTCTAAGGCTAAAAAATGGTTTCTCTTGATTTCCGACAAAACTACAAGTCCTATGGAAAAAAGTTCAATAGCAAAGTTGTAGGTAATAAAAAGTTCTACAACTTTTGTATTAACAATTTTTTCACATAACCTCAAAATTTAGGTGAATAATTCAAAAAACCAAGTTTTTGGTTTTTTATTTTTATCTACTTCAAAAATTTTTTTTTCTACGATATTTGGTGAAAACTTACCTTACTATGTCCCAAATACACTGTAATTTATTTGATTGAAAATATTTTTTTTTTCGCCTTATTTCAACTTAATACCAAAAAACAACCTAATTTTCATATATAGAACGAAATAACCTAATCAATCTATGAAAATTTGTTGATGAATAGCAGGAGCCGCTGTGTTAAAGCTGGCGCTACACATTGGCTTCAAAGTTTGAGCAAACATTTGTACAAACTTTGAAGTGAAAACTTTAAATAAATAAATAAATAAAAATCATTTATTGACCAATTTGTGGGTTAGGTACAAACATGTAACATTTGGACCCCAAACTAGGACAGCCTGTATTTTGGGGTCCACCTTCCTTAATGACACAATAATAACAGAACTATAGCATAATATTAACTTAAATAATGATTTAGGTAATTTAGCTATTTTTATACAAAATTATACAAAATAAAATTTAAATTATACATTTTAACTCAAGTTTAGTAGATATACTCATATGTTGTGCGTGCGTGTTTGAATGAGTGTGCGTGTTTGTATGCATATGTGAGCGTGTGTATGTATATGTATGAGTGTGTGTGTGTGTGTATGTGTGTGTGAATGTATGTGTGTATGAGTGTGTAAGCGCGTGAGTGGATTTAGTGGCCATAGTGGTTGCGTTCGCTAAATTTTTATTTGAACTATGTATTGTTCAGTATCTGAATAATTCTGGGTCAGCAACCACTCTGTAACCTTCTTTTTACATTTTACTAAAGTAAGATTGTGTATAGAAAGGCTTTTATTGACCTTTTTATATAAAAATATACTCATGTATGAAAATTGGCGACGAAGGAAACCAGTACGCGGAATAAGGTTAGAGCATACAAGGTCATTTCTTCTCTTACCAGAAGAGACAGCACAAAGAGGTGTTATTTTATGTTGTCTAAGTGTTATTTGCAATATATATGTCTGCCTTACATTCAGAATTTTAGCTTCCCTATACAGCTGGTCAGTTGGATATCTAAAAGGTTTATGAAGAATGACCTTGAGAATGCCTCTTTGTGCTCTTTCTAGTATTATTAACGACGTTTTGAAAGTGCCACCCCATACCGAAATGCAATATTGGATAATTGAGTGGCAAAGAGCTTTGTAAACCATAAAGATGATATTGTGTTCCAGTAATACCCTAAGTCTTTTAAAAATCCACGACAGTTTCCGAACTCTAGTGGTTACAAGTTCAATATGTTGCTTCCATTTACAAAGGTTATCGATTATAACTCCTAGGTATTTAATGTGTGGAACCATTTTTATAGCAGAACAATTGCATAATATATTTGAACTGTGATATGTATCACAGTTGTGAACTTTTAATATAAAATCATTAGGTGGTTGAGAAGAATTAGTGGAACTAAACGCAATAAAATTAGTTTTATCCAGATTTAAGGTGAGTAGACTATTTCGCAACCAATTAGAAACAGTTCTAATGCCGTTCTCCGCGTGGAGGCGCGCCTCAGCCCAACTCCCTCCATGAAAGATAAGTGAAGTATCATCTGCAAAACTAATAATTGAGCCATTGGCAAGATTTAAATTACAGAGAGAGTTTATATATATTAAAAAGAGAGTTGGGCCAAGCACACTTCCCTGCGGTACACCGAATAACATAGGACAGTCGTCACTAAGATGATCATTTATTTTAACACACTGAAATCTATTTTCGAGGTAGTTTTTAAAAATTTTTAACGGAACATCACGAATACCATACCTTTCCATCCTCTCCAAAAGTATCGGGACAGAAACTGTGTCGAATGCTTTTTTTAAGTCTAAAAATATACCTAGAACCTTTTGTTTTTTATCGACATGATTACCTATTTGATTAACCAAGTGATTAACTGCATCTTCTGTGCACCTGCCCTTTCGAAAACCAAATTGGAAGTTTGAGAGTAGATTATATTTCTCCAAGAAGTTAACAAGTTGTTTATTAAGAATTTTTTCTAATATTTTTGAAAGGACAGGGAGCACAGAGATAGGTCTATAGTTATTAGCATCTTTTCTGTCCCCACTCTTATAGACAGGATGGATAAGCGACTTCTTGAAAACATTAGGAAATATACCTTTAGCTATACATGAATTGAATATATTAGTTAAATAAGGAATTACTATGTGTTTCGCCTTTTTAATGAACTTGGTTGGGATACCATCCCAACCACATGCACTGCTATCTTTTAAATTACTTATAATACCATCGATTTCCAAGTCATTTGTTTCCATGAGAACCATAGATGTTGATTGAGTAGATTGCTGATTTTCAAGAAAATTAGTACCTACCAAAATTATTATTAGAATTTAGTTTAATATTAGCAGCTAGATTTTTCCCAACCGAACCAAAGAAGTGATTAACGTTATTAATAGAAATTTTAGGATCACTGTTGCACGAGAGTAAATCAATCGGAGGTGTTTTCGTTTGTTTGCAATTAGTTATCTCTTTTAATTTATTCCATAGTAACTTATTGTTGTTGCTTGCTTTTGAGAATTCCGATCGTTCATATGCTAATTTCAAATTTTTTAAAGTTTTATTACAAAAATTTCGATATCTTAAATATGTTAATTTTAGGGTCATGTTATTAGGCTGTTTTTTTAGTTTTAAATGCATGCGGTCTCGCGTACGAATACATCGTAACATTCCAATAGTTATCCAAGGTTTAATAATTTTCTGACTGCGAGAAAGAGAAATAATTTTGGTATTTATTTTTAAGGAGTTCATGATTGCAGTAGTGAGATATTCAGCAGCTAAATGGGGATTTTTTAAATCGAGAATTTTACTGAGGTCTGTATTATATAAATGACTAATGGCACCTTCATAGTTAATTTTATGTATGTTTTTATTTATATTGATATTTGATTTAAAATTTAGGTTAAGAAATACAACTTTGTGGTCGGTGATAAATGTGTTAAAGACGAGAGATGTGCCAGTATAATCCGATTTCATAAAAATATGGTCAAGACAATTCATGTCCCTTGTAGGAAGTAAATGAGCGGGTAAAAATCCTTGACCGTGTAAAAAATCAAGATAAGGCGAGCTATTAGGGTCGTTATTCTCTGGTTTAATATCGATGTTTATATCTCCAACTATATAGATATTTTTGAATTTATTAAGCTTGTTTAATATATTTTCAAGAGAAAGTAGAAAATTATTTATACATTTTATAGATGGAGAACGGTAAATTGATATAATTGCGGTATTACTGTACGTAACAATCAGGCATGTACCATCTAACAATTCCATCTCGTCCACATTACAAATCAAATGATTTAAACAGTACACAACAATACCATCATTTTGGTTACGGGTTTTTTTAGTCCAAAAAGCATTGTAGTTGTTCAATAAAGGAGGTATTTTGTATTGATCCAACCAGCATTCCGTTAGAGTAATAAACATCGGTTCCAAGTTACACCGTTTCAAAAATAGTTCAAATTCATTAAAATTTTTATAAACACTTCTTATATTTAAAGTAATAATGAAGTTTGTAGTATCTTTGTTTGTCAGATAAAGGTGTGACTCATCGGGATTGCATGTGAACGATTGTGTCTTGGAGTAGTTGTCTATTTCAAATGATATTTTATTTAATAAGACATTATCCATAATTTTTATAGTATGTTAATGTTAAAGTGTTATAGGCAAATGATCCCATTTTTACGCATTTAGTTTGTAAGTTTAATTTAGAGCAATCACATATTTCTAACGCATAAATTATATCTATATAATAAGAAGGCTTCTGATAGGTCATTTTGGATACTTTGAGTAATTGAGTATATTGGGTTTTGATGTGAATTGAGGTGTATATAAGATGTATATGTAAGGATGTTTTTATTTGTATGCAAATTAAAAGATTGTACTTTGATTTGAGTGTGTAAATTTTGTAATTGTTGTAAGATATGTAACTTGAGTATATTTGTAGGAATGAGTATTTAAAGAGTATATTAATTAAAAGTATTATAAAATAATATAAGAAAAAAATTAAAAATAATTTTAGCTTAACATCTAGTCACTTTTTTAGTTTTAGTTGATTCAATTGATCTTCGCTTTTAATCAAAATATACGATGCTCCTTCCTTCTTCCGGAGGTAGACCCTGTCATTGCTCATCCAACAAAATAGATATTCCTCTGACTTTGCGAATTCCCTTGCTAGGTAAAACAGTCGTCTATCTTTAGGGGTAAGATATTCGGAGGTGTACAATGGTTTTGATTGACCTTTAATGCCCAAATTATTGCTGTTTAATTTTTGTGATGGGTTATTTCTATTAAATTTCTTGATGGCGTCTATAACAGTGTTTCTAGTTAATGTATTAGAAAATTCAACAATTAAAGTTGAGTCAGTGGAGTCTTTCTTGCTCGGCAGACGAAAGGCGTCACGTATATTCTTTTGTTCGTCCTCTAGTCCAAGATAACATAACAAATTGGATGCCAGCAAGAACAAATCTTTTTTCTTTTCATTTATTTGTTTGGGTAGTTTGCGTATTTCTAAACTAGTTTTACGTGAAATTCTCTGCAGTAAATCTACATTTTCCTCTAATAAACTAATTTTGAAGTTGACATTTTTAAATTCACTTTTTATTGATTCAATTTTCGACTGTAGTTCATTTATTTGTTCGTTCGTAAAATTCAACGACGTTTCTATGTCTTTATTTGTGCGCTGGACGTTAGTCATTTTGGTGTCCATTAAAGAAATACGCTTTTCAATAGCCTCCAAGCGACTATTCTGCCTATCGGATAAGTCGGAGAATAATTTCGTAAGCATATCTCGCATCTCGGTTTTAAAATTTAACATTTCATCAGACTTGTCGCCCGATAATCTACGCCTTTTCTCGCTTCTAAAAGTTACATTACTATCATCATCGCCTGCCGTAGTGCATAGTTGTGAGTCAGATAATGTTCTAAAACTTGTCGGTGGTGATCGATGCATTTTTTTTATAGAGGGTAGATATGAAAAGACGTATGAATAACTTCTTGACAGTAGGATGGCGGGCTATACGCATGCGCGTTCGATAGATCGTTGTCAAGCGGTGAATGAAATCCGATGATGACTCAGTAGCGCGAGCGGTACAAGGTGTGAGTGTGAGAGGGATAGCGTATATAAAGATTTACTCACGATATTTCTTGTGAAGTACCAGGAGACTAGGATCCGCAAAGAGGTCAGTTTATAAACGTAGTACAGCGCGTTTGAATCTCCTATCGCTTGCTGCTATCCTATTATTATCGGCGTAATTTTTATGTTAAAATGAATTTAATTTACAATAAATAACTAGCAACAAAAAACACGACTGTCGTGAATCGATCCAAGAGGGGAAGGGGACTTTGACGCAAACACGATTACAAATATGCCTGCTAGACTTGTTTTCAAATGTTTTACGGCACAGTTATTGCAAAGATGGCTGATAGATCGGAAGACGATTTTGTGGACGCCGTCAATCTGTTTTATTTGAGTGCGTTCAATTTTTGGTTTCATTCTTTACATCAAAATGTTAAATCTCCAAGAAGAAGACGTGAATGGATGTCTACAATGTATCGTAAGAGGACACGGTAAGTTAATCACATCGCAGTTAAACCGATAACCTGAATAACTGCTCCGGTCAGCGGCGCGCGCGTTACTAAGCATTGCAACAAGTGTGGCAGGGCGCACAAACTTTGAAGCAACTTTGAAGTTTGATTACTTTGATGTTCGCAGAAAAACCGACTCGACTCGGCAAACTTCAAATATGTGTTCAAACTTTGAACAAATAGGCAAATGTCAGTGCCACACTTCGCGACTTTGTAGGTATTTGCGTATTTGATCACATGTCTAGCGCCTGCATAAAGCTAATGGCTAAACATAATTGTTTCAAATAAAAACAAAATAATAGTAAACAAGTAGGTATCTATGAAAACATGAAAAGCACTTTATTACTGTCAATTGTCAAAGTCACTGTCAAGTGTCAAAAACGCTTTCGGCTTTCGCATCGCAATTCGCATTTTACAGCTGTGTTTTACAGTCGGTCGTCGGTTCGATAGATTGGATTGCTTGAATTGCCGATTGCGATTAGAGTTTGAACGGGACAAATTTTACAACCATTTACCATCCTAAAATATTTGTAACTGTGAATAATAGTGTTTATTATTTTGTGATATTGAACATTTAAGTGGAAGTTTTTCCAAAATGGTTACAGGCCGCGCTTTACATTTTGTTTTCAAAGTCGCCGACAGAACATTGACCGCAAAATTTTACAGAGAAGTTTTAGGAATGCAAGTAAGTACCTATACGCTACAATTCTTACACAATATTTTTAAAGGGCTTTTCAAGTGTTATAGGGCTTTACACTTGCAGTGAACTGTGAAGGCTTCAACCTTACCGTATAATTAGTTTTCAAGGTCTCATGACTGGTTATAATCATGCACATTCAAGTCATTGTGTGAAACAATATATTTATTTATTTTTTGCTGTAATATGTTTATATATATAGCTATAAAGTGTTTATTTTATTAAATGTGAAGCAAATGTAAATTTATAATTTTCTACTTTTAGGTTTTACGCCATGAAGAATTTACGGAAGGCTGTGAAGCTGCATGCAATGGGTAAGTCTTGCACAATATTATGAAAATTCCTTGACTAATGATTCCAAATATTTGTAATAAAATTTTAAAATTTTCCATTACTTATTATTAAAATGATTCATAGAAACAGTATATTTATTGTTCAAACAAAAATTTAACTTGAATACCTGCTTATAAAACACAAAAAATAATAACCTATTCACTAAAAAACTATTGTTTCAGACCTTATGCAAACAGATGGAGCAAAACCATGGTAGGATATGGCCCAGAAGACAATCATTTTGTTGTTGAACTCACATACAACTATGGTATTACTCATTATGAGCAAGGAAATGATTTCCTCGGTATCACAATCCAGTCCAGTGAAAGTCTAAAGAGAGCTGCAGCTACAAATTGGCCGGTAAAAGAAGAGAACGGCTTGAAGTATGTGGAGGCTCCTGGGGGCTACAAATTCTACATCATTGATAAACCACAACCAACAGACAAAGGTAATTTAATTGTATTATCTAGTTCAATAAAGAAACGAATCTTCAATGGCGGCCAAAGCTGACTTTGACAGATGGTAGGATCAGCAAAAAAGAAAATAAAAATAACGTAAATTGATAATTATTTTATTAATTATTTCAAATTGTTTGTTGACAAACTTTTTTGTTATTGTATTTGTGTATTTATATGAATTATCATATTTACGTATACAGAATGTAATAAAATCCCGGATCCCCATAATACTTGTAATAAGCCCATAAAACTGAACAACTTTTCCCAAAGAACATATTTTGTCAAATTCCAATAAAACATTATTTACTTTCGCAAATGCATAATTGTCATTGTAAATTTATGATAAAAACTATTATAGGGAAAATCAAATACATTTTAGTGATTTTATTTTTCCCTTTTTTTTTGCATACCGTACGGCCGTGTGTGAGCGAGAGGGAATGATAAGCGCCGCCATTGAAGATTCGTTTCTTTAAAGAACTGACTAATATTTATATAATTATTGTTTACATTTAAACAAATTTTCATGTTTAAATGGACCCTTAAGTTAGAAGTGGTGTGGAGTTCAAATGAAATAACCAAAAAATAACTTTAAATGTAAAAATAATACATAATATATAATAAATATTGTATTAGGATGCTACAAGCATTATGACAAGAATTTAACTGTAACATCTTAAATTAGTAACAGTTTCTCTGCATACACTTTTTGTTCAATACAAAAGTTAAAACTTTTTGCTTCATTTATGGATCATTGACCAATGATATTATATATAGAAACAAGAGGTAGATACGTCACCAACGCACCAAAACTGATTCCGTGAATTGGTCCCTCCTGTTTGGGACCAATGCAATCAGTCAAAAATCAGTCAGATTGTGACCGGTCCCAGTGAGCGCATGTGCCGATAGGTACATTAAAGTTGTCGAAAATGCCGTCCTGTGTGTTCAGAAAGTGCACGTATTCGTGCAAAAAAATAAAGAAAGATAAAGGAATATCATATCACAAAATAACAATTAACAATTCTTTATGATTGACACTTGTATTGAAATAATGAAAGGGATAAAACATTGCTTCAATCACTAGTGTGACAAAGCTAGCGTACACTGTGTTCAAAGATTATCATGTAGATACGATTATTGAAAATAGAACGGTTATTTTATTAATTTCGATTTGGGTAAATACTTGATTTTTTTTTATATTTTAAATCCACACAGTGCATGTAATTAACAAATATATCTATTTATTATATACAATGAAATCGTGATGGCAAAAATGTTTGTTTGCAAAAATGAAGTTGAATATACATTAAAGAAAAGATTAACGCTTCCTACGAAAAATGCTATTTGCTTTTCTGTAAATAGCTATTGAACATAAATTTTATTTGTGTTTTAGATAAAAAAGGCTTATACTTATCCTTTCTTTTATTTCATCCTTTTTTTTCATCTAGGCACCACTATTATTATATCCTACAAGTTGGAGTGATGACCTTGTACAGGTTCCGGGAACTGCCTTGAAACGAATAGCGTAAGATCGGTCCTTATGGAGTTCTATAAGGAGGACTATGCTCAGCAGTGTGTGTTTATCAGGTGAAATGATGATGACCGAAAACGAACACCACAGCTAGGAATAAATACTTAATACAGTTATATCTCCAAAAAAGTTTTTTTCATTTTAATACAACTTCATAATAATAAATAAATAGTAAATGAAATTGTCACATTTGTTTACGTGTGCAGGAAACGTAACATCTATAACATTGAACCTTCTGTGTCGTTAGTCTATGCCAATTGCCATGGCAACTATTTGTTTATTTATATTTAATTGGTGAATTCTTATGACTTTTGCTTACACCTGCGCGGAAGTGACAAACTATCTTTGTCTTTTTTGTTTATATCATTTTATTAGAGCCATCTCTCTTATACAGTCTGTCAATGTAATAAATTAAGTAAAATGAAACTTGTATTTGTGTGTGCCTGACACTGCATATGAAACATTTTTTTTTGGATATATTGTGAGTATATAACGTATCTATACATAAAATATCATTGTCATTGACACTGTATGAACTCTTTGTACTTTAATTTGGAGAACATAACTGGAAACCTAAAAAGTAAACATTTCTTGCAGTTAGTTCAAATAAATAATCAAAAAATAAGTTTTGATGTAAAAATAAAAATATTATATAATACATATATATGTCTTATGATGCTAACTAAATAAATTCTATCATATAGCAGAAAGCAAGTAATGTATTTATTATTATCATATGTTATGTAAATACAATCTCAAAATAATACTTGTTAATAAACATTTTAAACGCTAATCAGGTCAATCACTCAATAATAATGAATAAATGATTGATTTTCAAGTAGGTAAATACTTTAACTTGATCATGGGCGTAGCTAGCCATGGGCTCAGGGTGGGGCAACAATAAAAAAAACCGGCAAGCGCGAGTCGGACTCGCGTACCGAGGGCTCCGAACAAACCTATTTTTTATTATGTTGTAACTTTAAATTTATGTTTTTAACAATTTTTCCTTTATCTGTGCTATAAGACATTGCTTTTAACCAAATTTCAAGACTCTGTGATCACGGGCAGCCTTGTAGGTTTTGATTCCTTTTCGAATGTAGAAATTTGTGATAATTTGCATAAATGGCAGTATCATTTGATTGCGTTAGCTTATAAGTTTGATTTTTTCTCAGCTGAAAGGGACTATGGACTTGAGTATTCGATATAAATTTCAGCTTCATACCTCCACGCGTTGCTGAGAAAAAAGGTCTTGACAGACAGACAAACTATAAATTATTAAAGACTAGCAAACCGGGCGAACTCCGTTTCGCCACCAGAGACACCTTTTCTTTGCTATAAACCTCACGGAGCCCGAGACCTTTCCAACGAATGCAGACCCGTGGAAATCGGTTCGTGCATTCTGTAGTTATAGCGTCAGGAAGGAAAACCCGACTTATTTTTATATAGTAGAAGATATTTGTTTTCATATTATGATGTAATTAGTTTTTTTTTTGCTATTATTCTTCAGGTTTTGAATTTTGATTCCCTTGCGAATGTCGAAATTTGCAAAAATTTTCAGCATTTTTTTACGGATGTAATGAAGACGAAGAAGAGGGGAGATATACGCAAATTTTCACCGTTTCCGAAACGGTTCAAAATTGGGGTAAAAATTAGATTTTTTTTTATAGAAAATGACTTTTTTTACATTTTTCATAATATTCTCCTTTCGTTTTCTTTTCTTTTATTCTTACATCTGAATATAAAATAATTAAGTACTAAATATTATTAAGTCCACTACAGCAGCCTCTGCTGTAGCTGGTGAAGAAAGAAACTACCTACTAATTTTTATGTAATACAGGACATAATTTTTAATTAGTTTTTTGAATTTGTACCATTATATGCCATTCATACCTTGAAATTTTCTATTTTATGCCCGGTAATCCAACATTCAACATTAAATAGGTAACTCAAAAATTGTGGCCATTACAAAAAAAATGTTTCAAACAGAATTTTTTAGAGAAAAGAGTGCTCTTAAAAATTTATAGTTTCGTTTTATTGATTAATCAAATATTTTAAGCGTTATTAGCCAAAAACGATGAACCACTAAATCGTAAACGGTGAGTTTAACAAAAAAGTTTACAGAGTATAAAAGATGCGAAATTTTATTCTCTACAAAAAAGTCTGAATAACTTTTGCCCTAAAGTGGATAGTTAGCATTTTGTATTTTATGGTCAGTAAGTGACCCTTAACCTAAGAAAACTAAAATTTTATACGAAATTTAGTGCGAGGTTGGCCAAAAAAAACAGCGCTGGGCGTATGACAATTTGTCAATCCGTCAATTTAGAGGTAAATAATAATTGCACATAGGTATTTGACTCATACACGCAAAGAAAAACAAAAGGATTACGTTTGTGTAGGTACGCATGGGGCCAATCATGCGAAAGCTTTTTGTTTTTTGATAGCATTTTTTGTGTCGATCGTGTGTAGGTTAAGGTTTTGTAGTCAGTACTCTGTACTTAGATAATTTAGTTTTTTTTAGATTTGGTTAGGTATCTTCCAGGTCAGACCCAGGGTGGGGCAAGCGCCCCACCCTGCCCCACCGTGGCTACGCCCATGAACTTGATTAGAAATTAAAGATTTTAACGGATTTTGAATGTGATTAATTCTTGATACTCGCATAAAATCAAATAATAGAAAATACTACTCTAATTTGTTAGCAGACTATATTATAGGTAAATTTTTATATGGTAATAATACTATATAAGTAGAATAAGAGTTTTCTATATGTTAAATACTGTTTACTTTTTGTCATTATTCAAGCGCATGCTCTATCTCAAGTTTGCAAACAATAACATAATTGTTTAAAACTACTTTAGATAAAGTCAAGTTCCATACAATACACTAGTATTTTATGGATCTAAGCAGAAAGAAAAACACTTGTTTTTTGCTCACAAATATTATTTTAATTTGTTTCTTAATATAATAACATATTCTACTGTACCTCGAAATAGAATTAGTAATTATATACGAAAAGTATATATTTATGGTATTGTAAATCGATATTGTCCTATATTTTAACCCCTCACGCGTCCAACTATAACATACTGATTTAGTTACGAGCAAACAATGTACGTAGGACGCGTTAAGCTATATAAATATTATCTATCAGATCTTAATCATTGAAATCAAATGATTATTTCACCATAAATAATTATACATTAATATGCTAAGTTGTAATCTTATTAGACGAACCATGATTGTACATGTCTCGATATCACCTGTATTATCAGTATTTCAAAGAATCAATCACATAGGCTATAGGAAAGTTACATAAAAGAATGTCTGTTACTACTCTCGCACACCTAAATCTGTATTCTTTATCTAAAAATGTATTGTATAAATTTGCGTATCTAAAGTTTCAAATCATCATGATTTCAGTTTATCTTTAGTCATATTATAAGGCTCAAGAGTTTGATTGTTTGTTTGCTTAAATTCGCTGATGTCAGAAACTACGGATCCGATTTGAAAAACTCTTTCACAATACAGGATGGGCTCTATATCATTACATTAAGACCAATAAGATAAAACCAGTTCTTATTTTTTAAATCAGAAAAATCAATTTTATTGTTTTTGTACACAATTTGTAATTTTTTAGAACCGTAGTTCTCCTTTCTTTGTTTTATTCAATCTCGAAACATGTTAAATAATGTGATGATTATTATCTGGATTAAAGAACTGTATAAAAATCTGGCAAGTCCTGACTACAGGAAAAGGCCTATTTTGCATGATAATTTTATAGTGTCATAATATTTTTTAATTATTTTATTAACTTCATCGATTGATTCAATATATTTATATTTTGAATTCAACTATATATATTTATTATCATAATTATAGAGAGATAAGAGGAAATTGACCTTATTAAAAAATATTGTCTATTATTTTCAGATCCAGTTGTCAAAGTGGCTTTAGCTAGCTCAAGTCTATCTAGATCCGTAGCCTACTGGAATGGTCTTTTGACACTAAAGGTCTTTGAGAAGACGGAGAAATCAGCCCTTCTTGGTTTTAGCGAGGATCAGGCTAAATTGGAACTTGTTGATATTGGTAAGAATGATTTTTTATATAGTTACGAGTTTGATTGTTATGGTTTTTTGTTTTGTGAAATATGAAATACATTTTGTTTTATGTCTCAAAATGCAGATAGCATACATTTGGTTAAACAATATAATTGTAACCAGACAGTCGGATTTATTTTATTTATTCGATAAATGATATGAGTATACTCATGTTTTATGATCTTGAAAGATGTATGATTAGATAGCGATGTCATAAGTAGGAACTATGATAGTGTTCACGTTTTGTGTAATGTGTTCTAACACATCAACGCGTGATCCCTCACACTTTGTATTGTTACGAAAAAAATACACAATGCCCTTTTTTCAGTAGATAATAAGACGTAGATTGTCATTTGTCATAGACGATGCTGAGGTCCATAGATAATGCAATAAATCGGTTATACACAATTACACAGATAGACTATAAGCACAGCTTTGATGAGAGTTTAATATAATTTTTTTTTCGTTTAAAAATGTACAGGGATTTACTCCATTCAGTCATTGTTGCTATATTATTCGCTATAAAATAAGAATAGTGAAACTTTATTTTCTTTGATGAATCGGTAGAGTGAAGTTATGGCAGTTATTTTATATATTATATGCATAAATAAAACTTTAAATAGATAAATGTTACCGAAGCAATATTTGATAAGCACAGCTTTGATGAGAGTTTAATATAATTTTTTTTTTCGTTTAAAAATGTACAGGGATTTACTCAATTCAGTCATTGTTGCTATATTATTCGCTATAAAATAAGAATAATGAAACTTTTTTTTCTTTGATGAATCGGTAGAGTGAAGTTATGGCAGTTATTTTATATATTATATGCATAAATAAATCTTTAAACAGATAAATGTTACCGAAGCAATATTTGATTATATTCGCGACGACGTGTTACAAAAGCTTATCAGACATTGCACTTGGAAATATACCAGCGTGAGAGATAATTATTTTCTCCGGTGCATGTTTTTGGAAGATGATTGATAAAATATTGTTTTCAATATTTCCAATCGGCTATTTAATATATTATATACCTTTTTATAATATAAATAAGTCAGTGTTAACGAACACAATGAGAGAGAATGATATCCATCTAAAATGCTATATTTTAACCATGAAAATAGAACGCATGTTTTAAAATTTCAATTCATCGAATTTAGTAGTTGAAAGTATTGCGGTCTTCTCCATATTTTTCTTCATCAATAGTCATTATAATGAGTCATGTATTGTATCATCGTTAATGATGAAATATTTATTTTGAGTTAGTTTATTCATATCATGTATTGTGTATGTAGTTTAGTCTGATAAAATAGTACTGTATATACAATACGTATATCATAATATTGAGTTATGATATCATTTATTTAATTGAAGATTTGTGTTCTTCGATGAATATCATAATATTGTGAAATTTTATAAAATACACAGAACGATATACATATACAAATATGATGATTAATGACTTACAATCCTATTTTATAGTATAGAAATTCATAACATACATCCTTCCTTCGGAAATATTAGTTGCAAATATAAGGCACGAAGGGTGTTGCACAGTTACAGGTAAAATTAATAAATAGTATTCAATTAATGTATTGCATCTTTGTTATTTCAGGCGGACCAGTCAACCACGCGAAAGCGTACGGTCGCATAGCGTTCTCATGTCCCTTCGAAGAACAGCCAATCATCGATCAGAAAATTCAAGAAGCCAAAGGAAAGATTCTCACCCCACTCATTTCCCTGGATACTCCCGGAAAAGCGACCGTCAGAGTCATTATTCTAGCCGACCCAGACGATCATGAGATTTGCTTCGTCGATGACGAGAGTTTCCGCCAACTCTCACAAGTGGACCCCGGTAGTGACGCCTCTTTAGACAAATATATTAAAGCAGACAAGTCTAGAGCGTAAATGTGCCCATTATTTTTCTTTGTACTCGTATCTAACTGCGAAAAACAGCCTACAAACAAAAAATACCGAATAACATGTAGATTTGCCTTACAGAGTACTTTCCATTAAATAAGCCCTTTGTTATAAGTTTTATTTCTGATTTTTCACACCTTAGTATTCTTTTGAATATTTTAGCCTGACAGGGGATTAGATCTCCGTCGTAATACATCATTTTTTTCTTTATCGCACGTTATAGCGTAAGAGCACAATTTATGAAATATGTATAGAATTATGTTCTATAAAGTATGAATTTCTATTTTACGATTTTGCTAGCTTTAAGCTTAATTTATGTATGTGATATTAAATAATAACTATGTATTGGTTATGGTACTAGTAATAATATTATGTTCTTATAGACTTAAGATTTCTTTCCTCTGTCTTATTACTTAGGGCGATATCACACTAGCGGATTGCAAGCGTTTTTAAAGCGGAGCGGGTGCGCAACGAATACGTTGCGGGCGCACAACGAACACGCCGCGGTAGCGCAGCGAATTCGTTGCGGACGCGTGGCAGATGCGCAACGTTTACGTCGCAGTCATGTACACTCATTAACAAAATGGATTCCGTGCTGGTTGTTACTTATAACTTGTGATAGTATAATAATTAAGAGATCATTATTTTTTACGAGTTTCATAACATGTTAATGTTTAGGGTATTGATTTATCTATTAAATCTCGGTCGAAATGCAATCAGATAACTTAATTGCTCATTAAGAAAGTTCATTAGTGAAATAAATGTTAAAGCTCCTTAACTAAACGGGGCTATCTTATTACATATTAGATAAATAGCAGTGAATAGAAAATTTTATCAAGCAACCAGCAACTCACTATCACTTTGCTCATGATTAGGTTCACAAAATCTCTTTATAACATACGTTGCTATGGGAGAGATTATATTGGTCAGTCGTTACATACTTTTGGAATGTATGGTTCATTCTAAAAGTCCTAGTAATTCAATTTTATAGCACCTTTTTCAACAACTCCAGTTGTTATTACATCTTTAGTTAAGTAAGTGCATTTCCACAGTACGGTTAAAAAATTGAGTGCTACAGAAACGATGGAAATATTGAATGGAAGTTAGGCAAGGCGGAAGGGCTGGCTTTTGTGCGAGAGTATGCAAAATGGCGTCGACGCTTCTATTCGCAGCGAAATCGTTACGCTTCCGCGACGTGTTCGCTGCGCATCCGCGGCGTGTTCGTTGTGCGCCCGCAACGTATTCGTTGCGCACCCGCTCCGCTTTGAAGACGCTCGCAATCCGCTAGTGTGATATGGCCCTTAGATCTTCAATATCTATCTGCGAATATTATAATTCAGTTTTATTACATATTGCGCATAAAACACTGTAAAATGTAACTTATAAAACATTTCCGTATTCAGATTGTAAAATAAAAATGTTTAAACACTGTATCTAACCTGTAAACCTGCGAACTGTATTCGAATTTAATTTGGTATTTATTAAAATATCTTAAAACCTCATGTATTGTATTATTTATGCACCTAGTTTGCAAATCATTGACCATGCTTCAGTAATAAGAAGAAAAAAAGCGACCTTTTCCGTTTCCAAGTTAAATAATGGAAAAAAAATAGATTCATCTAAATTACACCACGGACTTTATTGTGTAAGATTGTGTCAATATGTCATTTTATAGTTCGTGAAATGTTAATTGGCTAATGACTACATATTTCTGAAATTCAAGTATTTTCCCTTATAAGTAAATTTATTGCCACGATAAGACGACAAAAAATGCCTTTACCTGAATTTTCTACACTTATTAGACAAATGAGAAAATCTCAATGATTTCGATCTTTGTACAATTGGGCATAAAATACAATAATATTATGAGTGTAACTCGATTGCCTGTGGCTTCAGAGTTCAAAACTATCCTTTAAACCTTTCAGTATTTCGGCACATTCATACTTAGTTGTTTTTAAACAAAGATGTTACTCAAAGGGGTTTGGGTAAAGTTGGCGTCGTGATGAACTTTCGCAGCCAGTGATGAAACTTGAATATTTTAAAAGAGCAATATACCTATAATTGTAAGCAAAAGTTATTATTGACACAAATCTCGAAACGTATTAGGAACAGAGATATTTGGTTTTGTATTATTCATATACATAGAATCTAGATTCTAGATGATTTATTATAAGATTTTTCTGAGTTTTTTAGGTTTCTCCTTTATTTATTTAAGAATAATCTACTAATCTAAATCTAAACTAATCAAAACGTTGTATATGAACGCTTATATGTACGCAATATATTGCTCTTAAAATATCCAACGAAATGTCATCACGACTCCACTAGCCCATACAAAAGTACCTACCTACCCAAACCCCTTTCATGTTTTGCTTATTTTTGTTCTTAAGTTTAATATAACGTGGTGTAAAAATATATATGGCACCGGTGCGGTGTGCCAATTTCAGAAAGAACATGCCTTTTTCATTATGATTCCGAAATGGCATATACATTCAATTCCTAATACAATGAGTCAAGAGCGTTAGTTCATAAGAGGCCGTATCGATTTTAAGAGTGATTTTGACTTGTTTCTGTAATTCTTTAGGAGCTCGTTTAAAAAAACTAACTACTATGTTTTATGAAAGTAATGGAATAATTTAAAGTTCTCTAGAATATTCGATTATATAGGTCTGCCGTAACAACGTTTGCGCTCCCGTATATAATCGAAAATTCTAGAGAACTTTAAATTATTCCATTACTCTCATAAAACATATATAATATGTATTTTTTTATTTCAAATTTTTAAGCATAAATCTATCATTTAATGTGTATTTTTTTATTTTTTTTTAACTCTGTTGTATGTACTAGAAATTCGACGCCATATACGCATAAAATTTCATCAAAGTAAGGCTATTTTAACTTAGATTTTCTTCGAATTTTTTAATAAAAGTACTTAAAATTCCTCGAACACTTTTTAGGATGTCTCAGTGTCTTTATTGTTGTATATTTTATAAGAAAAATTCTTCTTTTAAATTCAGTGTAAACTACAAAGACACGAACGTCCCGCATTGAAAAAATTGAAACACGCCTCAGGTTATTGGCAATTAAACTGGACAATGAAAATCAATAAATTGTCTCGGACACTTTTTAGATATTGAATAAATCTTTAACTAATTTAAGATTTTATAACACATTGTTACTAATTTAGTTTTCTTAAACGAGCTCCTAAAGAATTACAGAAACAAGTCAAAATCACTCTAAAATCGATACGGCCTCTTAACTACAAAATCCATAAATATAATACATTATTTAGGTACTTGAAATTAATATAGAAATATTGTAAAAAGTGTGGAAAGTGGAAAAACATTATAAATCAAATTTTATATCTAAAAGTTGATCAAAGTGGCCACCATGAGCTCTTAGACTACATTTTTTACCGAATGATTGCTTCAAGCTGCTTGCATGTGTCATTATTTTTTTATGCAGCTTTCTACACAGAGATCGATAGATCAGACAATTAGGAACAATTTAAGATTAATCGGGCAATTAGAAAATATAAGTGATCCCCACTATCTTCAAACCTTAACCCAAGCGACTTTCCACTGGGGGTGACTAATGTCTACAAAGATCCAACTAGCTAAGTGGACCAGCTATGGAAGCGTGTGCAAATAGCTGCACAAATATATTGTTTTTAATATCGATTCTTTTATTTTTTCTTAAAATTGTTTTTATGTAAAAAAAATATTCATGAGTTTCTATACAGCCTGCGAAAATGATTCCACATAATATCTGAACAAATTATATTTTGCTAATATAATTTATTCAAAGAAGCGGATTACATTTTTTTCTCAAACTCAAACATTTATTTATTCAATTAGACTTCTTTTAGAAGCACTTTCGAATCGTCATTATATATTTTTAACAATCTAACTCGGCAAACTGCACCCTGAACGACGTTTGGTAGAAGTAAATTCTCGGCATAATACCATTGAGATAATATGTACTACGTACTAGAGTGGCTATTCCAAACAAAAATATTGCGCGCGGCCGATGTGGTGGGGTACGTGTGGAACGAGCGGGGCGTGGCTTCAAGTTCAAAGATTAAGCAATGCGTGCAGATGCGACACATTGTGCAGTACGTACGTAACAGTATGGAAATATTATTATTATTATTTTTTTCATTATTTTTCATATTCACACATAATAAACTATTTTTTTAAATATCGCCTATTGTATTTAATCTGAACTATTTAATGATAAGAGCACACACATTTCTTTTTTGTTAAATTAATTGTATAGATATCGCCTAATTTATTATTAGTTTCTGTGAATGTTGTGTTCATTTGTAATTGTTGTGCATAATAATTTATAAATCCTATTGGAACAACTGTTGATGAACCTTTTTTTAATAAATAAAAAAAATGGTTGCCTGTAAAGTCGGTTTTACGGGCGAAGATTTTACGTGACAACGTCTAGGCATTCGGCGGGCCTCTCTCTCGTTCGGTGACTCATCGTAACGTTACCGAGCGTTACACTTTTTCATAAGTGACTCCCAGCCGCAACCTAATTTAAGACGTTGTCACGTCAAAATAGGTAAATAAATAAATATTACTTAATATAACCTACCGTTTCACTTTGCGTAGTCGGGTAAAAGTATAAATATTTAGGTACTACACCACGGTAATCTTTCCTAGTATATATTGTATATTCATAGTTAAAAAATCCAGTTACATTTTTTTAACAGACTCATCGATAGTGTCACGTCTGTGCGTACAGAAATGTGTTAGTCTATGAAAAATGGCGCGAAATGCAGAACGCGTGGTGATTTTTCGCAAAATGATAACAATATTAGTAAAATGCATGACTTACTCATAATAAGGAAACTTACTGGTGAAAAGTCACTCCTCGGGCTTTTTTTGTATTATAGGAACTGTTAAAACAATATCTTAGCACACACGAAGGCATTTTGAACAGAGCAATAACACGTGTTGACGCGGCAAGCGGGGGGCACAGTCCGGCACAGACTAAATGAGACTTGTGACTTTTGCCTCTAGCTCGTGTTAAAGAGTGTAGTAGCGATGGCCTCTCTAGTACGTAGTACATATCTCAATGCATAATACATAATATTCTACCATCTAAAATCGCATGCATAGTGTCACGGATAACAATTAATTTAATTGAAAGCAAATGTTACGGATCAATTTGTCGACAGGTCAATAACAATACCTAGCCAGTTAAATTATTATAATCTAATGATCTTTATAATAATCTTACGGCGACCACCAGATATATAGGAATAGGTACCTACATCATGAATACTTTATCTACCAATGTACGTAGGCAATGTGTGGTAACTATTAAAGTGTACATTAGATTGATGTAGGCAATGTGTGGTAACTATTAAAGTGTACATTAGATTAAACAATCCTTGGCACAAATGTCCGAGATGTTCAATAAAAAAAT
>CAJQZM010028179.1:0-15522 GCA_907164665.1 Colias nastes | reverse complement strand
GACGTAGTAGCAACGCTCCGTTCCGCACGATTTTGTTGCGGCAACAATTGTTAGTCAACAGAATTTCAAAGATTAATCACATAAAGTGATTACACTGATGTAAAGAAAATACCTAATCACATTATAACAGACGGAATGTCACCGCCACCGACCCAAAAGCCCGACAATTTCCTAATAAATACGATTAGCAATCCACTCAGCATAATTAAAGTCACAATCGAAATTGAATACCGACAACTAAATGATCAAAACAGGAAATTCAAAACAATTTCTTTGGAGTCCTTCAATTTTATTTAATCCCGGGAAAGTTTCCGCGACCTGCGGGGTTCAAGTAATTTCCTGAAGGGGGTAAGGGGTGGGGCGAGGGGGGGAGGTGGTTGAAAAACGAGAATTACACCATTCGCTAATTGCAGCAATCAGTTTAATGTAGTCGACAAGACCGAATTGAATGGGACCCGACCGATGCTCGCTTATAAATAACCCGCTTTCTTTTTAATCAATTACGTTTATGTGACAGCAATTTGTTTGTATTTATTTTAAATATTTGTGTAATTAGGAACACTTTTTATTATTTATTCATAGCATTTACCTAAATACATTATAGTTATATAAATTACATAAAACATAAAATCGCATGTATTTTTTTTGATGATTTGTACCTACATATTTATGTGTATAAATTAACTAATTTATGGTAGCTATCTACGATCAATATTTTTGCTATTCTACATGCACTCGCAACTACGACAACAAACAAAGCCGGCGAATGCATCAAAATTAATGGGTATACAAAACATAGTTATCTCGAATATCAAACAGTTTCGTCTAGTTCATGTGTTGAATCTCGTTCAACAGCATCTTATACCTCTGTTTGTCTATTGAAGCAGCTTGCAAAATTTCTGTTGCTTGAACAAATTGAGCTTTGAAGCAAACATAATGAATCTACGCTCAGCGTCGTCTACTCGAGTTGGGAAATTTATGCAAACATGTTTCATATTGCAATTAATATTTATAATTTGTGACGTTTTTGGGAAAACTCGTTATCTAAATTGATATGTTCAACCAAACAATTCAACGACCTCTCGAGTTTCGTTTACCAAACATGTCTTGGATTTTAATTAAAACTATGAAAAGCGCACACCGCGCGTTAGATGTTAATAGATTATCCCAAAATAACATAATAGGACAAAACGTCACAAATGTAAATTAAATATATTCAACAAGCCAAGACCTGATTTTAATTCACATTTCAAACTCATTTTAAACAGACGAAGCCATTATCTAGTAGCTAGTTTATACTTTTACAAAATAATACGAGGTAAGATTAAATGTGACAGGACTGGTATGAGACTCGGCGAGCACCGCACGCAACGCCAGCACGACTATTTATTTCACTTTATGTGTCAGCAAGGTGTGATTCCCGCGAATTTATACCCACCCTTTCAAATTGTAATCTAGACTTCTATGCTTCGTGTTTTCAAATGTCCGTATGAATAAAATAGCTGTGTTGTAGAATAAAATATTCGCAACTAGCGGCCCGACCTTGTTTTAGTTTAGCATCGCCGTGGAATAAATAAGGCCTCAACATCTTGATACAGTTGGTACAGTGGTTGATGACACAAGGGGTATGGGTTCAAATCCCATAATGGACGATTAGAGATAAGATTAGAGATAAGATTATGTCATTAATTTTATTAATTTTTGGACACTGGAAACTCGTGTACTTGAACAAATAAACAAAATTTAATCTTAGCATGTTTGCAACTAAAACGAGATTTTCGACACTGACTATTAACTAATGACTGTAGAATTCAAACCATATTATTATATGGCATATAACACAAGTTAGTATAGCAATAAAATTCCCTGCAATGCAATGCATAAGACCTGACACTTAAACAAGGTAACTGAATAAAATTATATTTACAATAGTTATTCAGGTCATTATACATTCATTACTTTAATAATAACTACTCCATACCTCACGTACCTAATAAAATATCAGTTGTTATACGTTATGCACGTTGTGTCAAAATAATAAAAGTTTCTACGAGCCTTGAGTTTCATTTCATTTCAGACTTACGAGCGGTTTACGATCACAGCTTAATACCTTCTATAATACAATACAGCGCTGTTAATAAAATTTAGCTATTTCTCTTTTAATTGTATTTAAAACAAACAAAATTCCTTCGATAAAAGTAATAAAAAAAGAAAGAAAGAAATCTTGTATCAAAATTCTTTATAGTTTATAATTCACTAATTCATAAGTAGATATTATAAAGAACATTATGACACGTTGGCGATGGTATAATAACACGTTTAGAAACCAAAATTAGTTTATAAGGTCTCAACAAAGTATCACAAAAATGTGTGCCCATGATTATATTTGGTAACAAATTCGACTCATCTGTTTTAAAGCACAATAATTTTGCATGGCAAAGTTGAATGTGACCCTTGAAGGGGCACAGTTCGAGACGAAATGAGAGGCGGAACAATAAAATGCGGATTTTTAAGGCTGTACGGTAACAAATTGCGAGTCGCAACGTCCGCGACTACGCCAACAGATGAGCTTTTACCCCTACTACTGTAAAACAAAATGTCGATACTAAATTACAGCGTTTATCCGCCCGCATGGCTCAGCACAGATTGGAAAGGGATTAGTCTAATGTGTATAAATAGAGCATATAGAAATGTCAGTATTTGTCGATATTTGAAAAAGATTCACATATTGTATTCGTAATCATTCATGGAAGATAGGGTTACTCTACGTTATAAAGTTTTATATGTAGGTCAGGGCCGGATCTACCCATGGGCTTTATGGGCTGCAGCCCAGGGCCCCGAGGTTAAAAGGGCCCCCCAGATCCCGCTAAAAACAAAAGGCGACAATTTGAACTAAAAAAATGGTTGTCCGACTTTCGATTTACGGACGATATTTTTACGTAATAAAGTCATAGTAGGAACTCATTGATGAAATATGACATACGTACGTTTATTCTATGAATTGAGTTTTGAGAAGGGGGTTAAATATTATTTTCATGGAAATTTTCATTAATTTAAGGTATAAAAATGAATATTATTTATTGAAACTATTAGGTTATTTAATACAAAATATGTTCATGTGTCTTTTTTCATATTTTCGAATAATATAATTGAAAAGTAGCAGGAATATCAGCTAATACACATCGTAGGTTGTCATCCGTTTTAGGATTTGATGTGCATGTTGGAAACAACAATTTTATATGAAATCAATGGCACAGAAAAATTGATTTTTTAGAGGCCTATTAAAATAAGTCGTGTTTTTGACCGTTTTTATAAATTGTTTACTACGCTGTATATAAAAAAAATCTAAAAAGTTAAAATATAAATATCGCTTATGAATAAGGTTTATGTTGTGTTGGGAAATTATAAATCAAATTTTCAGATGACTGGTTTCGAACAACGCGGTTAAAAAACAGTGACAGAACAGTGCTGGTGCCGTATTATGACCTCTTATTCCCAGTCAGTTTACGCCGTGAATTGAACTGAGTGGCAAATTCATATAATACCATAATTATTCCTGGCTGGTTATTGCGATCATAATATGAATTTGCCAGCCAGTTCAATTGCACTTACTAAATTGCTTACAACTGAACGAATAAGAATTTTAACTTGAAATTTTAAATCTATATTTTTGAATAGTTTCATAAGCTATTCATGATTTAAAAAAATAATTTGTTTAAACTTCTTCACGTTTTTTCTATAAATTAAATTTTATATGCACGTTTATTCATTTTTAGGATTCCGAACCAAAAGGAAAAAAACGGAACACAATCAAAAGATACAACCGAAAATGCTGAAAATTTTCGCAAATTTCGACATTCGCAAGGAAATCAAAACCTACAGGGTAGTTCCCGCGTACACAGAGTCATGAAATTTGGTACAATGTAACGTCTTATAACACAAATACAGGAATAATTGCGCAAATAATAATAAATGTAAAAAACAAATATTAAAAAAAAGAAATAAACTTACAGCATTATTATTGTTATTCACATCAAAAACTGAGGTCTATAATACCTTTAAGCTGTAATAAAATCAAATTTCTATGCCAACGCAATTAGAAGAAACAGAAATTAAAGCCGAATATTCTGAAACTCGCAACAGCTGCTTGTAACTTGCAGCGGAATCAAAAACCTACAAGGTACATCCAGTGAACATAGTCTTGAAATTTGGTTAAAAGCAATCTCTTATAGCATAGATATAGGAAAAATAGCTAAAAATATAGATTTTAAAGTTATATCATAATAAAAAATATGTTCGTTCGGAGCCCTCGGTGCGTGAGTCCAACTCGCACTTGACTATTTTTTTTAATTTAAATTACATTAATTAATTATAATAAACAATGTGATATATAACAATTTTTATACAACTTCTTACATGATATTTAAAATAGGTACATACAAAATGCGTTATTCGATTAAGGATAGGACGATCATAGGAAAAGTATGAAATCAAGGGGAGTGTTTCAAGTGTAATGTGCCTCGAAAAAGTCAGGCTGTCTTTCTTCTACTAGAACGCTTAGGCCGATGAATCTATCGCTTTCGAGTCGAATTTGACACATACAGACGCACGTACGTACACACACACATAATTTTTTTGGGAAATGTTCTAAACGTGTTTTGAAACGTAAAAAATATGACATCATTTCCCATTTTGATTTCCGGGGTGATTCCAACAACTTCAAAGAATATATAATATATGTTCAGTAATTAGATAGGCCCCTAAATTGTTTCAGCCCAGGGCCCCATAAGTTCACGATCCGCCCCTGATGTAGGTAGTACAAGGAAGGAAAATATGAACAATAAAAATCATGTTGGAGTTACAAACATACCATTTAATTTCTAAATGAAATAATACATTTAATATTAGATACTGAATTACTTTAATCAACAGCTCTTGTAATAAGCTTATATTAGTTAAGTATGTTAAGTATTCGGTACAGTTCGAAAACTTAGTCACGTTCTAGTTTTAATGATAGCGGACCAGACGGTTCATCCCCCTTCGAAGATTTGTTGGTAAGATTTAATTTGAGATACGGTCACAGCCATACTCCACAGTCGCCAACTTTACGAGACGTACCTCTGTCCTAAATCACCCACCAAGAATCCCGACTATATTATGCAAAGGAATGGATTTCTTTTGTATTATTCGTAGGCTTGGATTCGCGACGATCTGATCTCAAATTCAATATGAAAGTGATTAGAGATAACTTGAGGTAAATTTATTCGAACTCGATATTACCAATAATAAAGTAGGTTTTTTCTGAATATATCTTAATTTAAAATATGTAGATATATAAAATAAGTAGAGCTATGTATGTATGCTTATGAATATGTACATAATATATTACATTTCTGTATCCAAACTCATATAACGGAGCATAAAACTTGGGCAGTCTGCAGTACTGTATCAGTTTAGTTTCAGAATCGCAATAAGCCGAATCCACGTCAAACTGTGCTGCAACGTTTAGAAATTATGCAACAACTACAAGAAGTTCGATCGCGCGGTGCTGTAAAGCGGCAGAGCGAACGTTGTGGCATGTATCATTCATAAGGAAATGTGGCTTGGAGCGTACACCGCGAATATTTCACAGTCGGTTTATCGAGAGAGCAGAGGCGTGTTTAAAGCCTCATAGAGTACGGGCACAGGTGGCTCGAATATCCTCGCCAATAGTATGGAGACGTGATCGGAAAACCCAATAGCTATTGGCAACTCGCGACTTCCTCTTCAAATAATGAAATTTCAAATTTATTGTGCCAATCGTACTCTTCCCTATTCCACTACGCTGATAAATTAGGACGTTTGTAAACGCAAAAGTTGGTGAACAATCAGATTACAGTGAGATTTGCGAGCAGAACTGCGCGCACTAATGCATGTTTGCGTGTTGCATGTACTGAGTACTCATACCTATCCTTTGAACACTGTTTGGAATTTGTCGACTCTCGAGCACTGTATTATTAACTCCCGTAATTTGTAATTATGAGTTCTTGTTAGCACAAATAGGCGTAACTACGATTTACGTGTGTAGCAGCTATTTGAACTATTTGAAACATTGAGTTTCGATTACGTTAAAGTTCTCCAAACTGAAATTACCTGCCGACTTCGTTCAATTAAGACCAACATAAATAATTATGAACATAGAACCTTGTTAATTAATATTATAATATTTATTACATTTCAGAAGAAAACTGAAAGAAAACGAACACAGTGGTATATTTTGTTATCAGAAATACCATTGTTATTTATATTATGTGAACGTTCGTTGTATCCATTTGAATTTTATTCACCTATTTCTTGATATTAATATCAAACTGAATATTACTCTCAGGTTTCGTTTCGACCGCGGCAACTCTCCGGCTAGCAATAAACTTGCCGGGAAATATTTTCACATCGTTTTGGAAGTTAAAATGAAAGTAACTGCACCCCGTAGAGCAATAGCAGAGTCGGAGTGACGACGGATAATGCGGCATACTTCGCTAACTTGTGTAATTTTATTCATAAGTACAAGCTCGATTGCATATCAAACGACTCCAAAATAATATTTACTGAGCCGAAATCTCCAAGTTAGGGAGCCGGAGAATGTAATTAGTATACTCGCTGACATAATCAACGTTCCGTAATAATAAATCTTTCACGAAGCTCCTATTAATAAATGGTAATCAAGTATAATTTCTTTATGATTAACGGTTCGTTTAATAATTTGTTACGTTCTCTGAAGACACAAACGTGTAAATAATAATTAAACCTAGTAATTAAATTGGCTATAAAGATTAATCATTATCAGAAATAACGTGTGATCAATAAATTCGAACCTAAAAATATCGAAGTAAGATCTCTTATCGACCATTATTTTTCCGATAAAGCTTTCAAGCTAAAACGATTGGCATTTAAGTATGAAACCTAAGCTAAAAATGAATCGAGTGCTCGAATTGAAATCGAATTTTTATTAAAATAACTTCTCGTGTCGCTGGATTCGAAGAAAAGAATAATAAATTTTGATTACTTTCTCACGTTTGCAATCGTGATTCGATTTCTCAATTTTTCCCCGCTTCCCTTTCGAAACTCATGATTAAAATGGAAAATTTGTTCTAATTTACTTGGATGATTATACTTTCAAACAAAATATTATTACCGACGAATAATTTGCAGTTGTTTCATTACACAGAAGTCGATACCGAGGTCAATTCGTTCATTAAATTTAATAGCTTTGCCACCCGATTAACGAAATTGTTCATGAATGTTTCTGTAACAAGTTGTAAAAGAAACCTAATAAGATATAAAAATCACAGCAAGAGAGTTTCGAAGAAAGCTTTCGTTACGTGACCAAATATAAATACGTTCAATTGTTAAACTACGTGATTAGGCTCTCTTTATCTATTAATTGGTAGGTAAAATAAAAACAGCACGATATAAACGACATGATATTACATTTTTATGAAAAATAAAAGCAATGATGAAAAAGCAATGATTATGACATAAATTTAGGTTTTGATGTTATTAAACACATAGATTGAAATATTTAAAAAATATATATTTCATGATCTTTTGACGCACATTACAAAATTACTTTACTATAAATGGAGAACATCTTACACAATATATATAAAGGTTCACATAGTCTGCAAATCTAAGAAAGTCAGGAACATACGAAGCAGAGGGGCTTGTTAAAGAATGTTTGAGCTTTTCCTCACGAGTCCAGTAGATTAGAGAGTTAGTGCTCCATACGTGCGCTGCGCGGTTTATATTGTCTACCTTATACTTTGTGTATTTTTCTTGCAATTGCTTTTTTAAATATAAAATAAATATATGCTCATAAACAATTGCATATATTGTATTAAACATTAAGAAACGCAACTCCTTTATACGATAAATAATTTTAGTTTCGATATTAAAAAATTAATACTTTCAAAAACTTGTGTACTTTTGGTGTAACGTAAATAAATTAATGCCCAAAACATAAAGCATAGAGATTTTATGAACCCATTACATTTGAAAACAATATGAAATATGACTCTGGTATATGTTGAAAACACTCAGCTAGAGCTTTGAGAATGATAAAGTACTTTACAGCACGTCTCGTAGTTATTTGCTACCTTTGAATGGAACTTTAATTCATCTTGACTGAATGAGTTTTCCGTAGACAAAAGGGAATTTGTGCCGATGTGTAGCGCGCTCCCGGGGCGCTAGAATTGACACAAACATTTTTGTAGAAACTGCTCTTTTGCCAAATGCAAGATTACATTCAAGAGACTAAAATCCCCGAGTGGGAAGCCACTTGATTCGCCCGTCTTTGTTAAAGCTTTGTTTAGGATTATTTACGAGAAGCATTTCACCATCACACATTGAATAGCATGATCCTCAATCTTCCCCATTTCTACAGTGATATACAACATTCTTTCACTCCACGTTAGCAGACACGAAACTGAAAGCGGCTTTGAAAACAGCATTCAGTATCATTCCCGAAAAGAGCCTTAGTGAAACGTTTTCAAATGTATGATCATTAAAAGAATCTAGTTCGTACATTTCATAACCACAATTTATGTACGGGCTACAGGCGCTTTATACTTCTTAACACAATACTTTACCAATTTGCTTGAGTGAGCGGTACATTATGTCCCAAAACTGCGCTCACAACTGCACGTATAAGTAGCGAGCAATTCTTTATGTACAATGAAGTTAGATTGGAAAACTTCTCCTTGCTGCAATGTGTTGTTTCTGTGTAGTTCCTCTGCCGCAACACATTAAGCGAGAAAATACTCTGAGTGTATAAGTAGTATTACCACAACGGAAGTGCATAATCCGTCCATTCCTGTATTTATTGAACTTTCATTCCGGCGCTAGTAAGGATAGCAAATACATTTTTCGAGATTGAGTACAATCGTAGTGAGTAACCTCCATCCAATCTCTTGAAAAGATTCTTTTAAGTCAATATTTATTATTTTTTTAAAGCTAGCTTCCGTCCGCAGCGATGTCTACGTGGATATCTTATTTAATAGACAAAAAACTTTATTATCTATTTAATATTTAATTGTTATAAGCCCGGAAAGTCAACAAAAGGTAATATTTAGAAAGATTCATCAAATTAAATTTACTATTTTATAATGGCACTCCAGTATAAAATTACGGAAAGTTCGAGTAAGAGTGCTTTGGTTCCCTACCTAATTACTATAGAAACTCTTAATTAGTCACCCCTTATCTGAATGTATGCATGTGTTAGTGTGCATCGTGTGTTGCGGTGACCCAATTAGAAGTGAAGCATTGCACAATTATTGCACTTAGAATGATGTATGTCATATTTCTTTTCATCTAGTGCATAATATGACTCTGCATTATTGTTAGACATTTTATTTTTAAAAACTATCCTACGAGGACATAACCTATAAAGGAAGTGACAATAAACGGACTATCATTCGACAAATTGAATGGCTGTTCGAATTTTTGAACAGTAGACAATCTCTTGAGAACCGATACGTTAAACGCCTTTACATCCATATTAATATTATAAATGCGAAAGTTACTCTGTCTGTCTGTCTGTTACTCAATCACGCCTAAACTACTGAACCAATTTTCATGAAATTTGGTATGGAGATATTTTGATACCCGAGAAAGGACATAGGCCACTTTTTATCCCGGGAAAATGACGCAATCCCGGAAATCCCACGGGAACGGGAACTATGCGGGTTTTTCTTTGACTGCGCGGGCGAAGCCGCGGGCGGAAACCTAGTAGTTTATAAATGAAAAAACAGAAATGGTGCCATCCCAAAAACTTGGCAAGGCACAGGCAAAAAGTTCATTTCATTATAGAAACAAAATATAAATGAAATGTGTAAAATCTGTTTTTTCATTTCATTAAGCAAACAATAGAGCATACATTCTGTCAATTGTTTTCAATTTTTCCCAGTACACGCCTCTAGACGATCCTCATAAACAGAAGCCTTGTTTCTGCAATATCAGCTGTACCACATTTCTGCGAGATTAAATTCGTAATACCGCTTGTGTTAGGACAGATCCGTATTCCATGTGATTACTACTGGCAAATGCGTGTTTGTGTATTTCATTTCCCAATACGCTCTCATCAAGAATATGTATTGAGTTCTACTGTACAATATAACAACTCTATATAAACGCAAGTACCTGCATGTAATGAGTATTTGAATATAATGTATACGTAGCCTATATAACTTTATAAACGGGACTGATTTTATTGGAATACAACTCGAAGAAATAAGCTATAAATAAGTTGTTGTTTTGTTTTGTTTATCTTGAATTATTTAAGAAATTAATCAGTATAATAAAGAAGTACTTGCTTTCTCCATTTCTTAATTATATAGAATACGTATTTGATCAGTACATTTTATTTTCCGTAGCAGTGATGAAGAAAACGAAATCTTTTTCAGAACAGCTTATTTGTCAATGTCAGGCCAGTGAGGGCTGCGTCTGTTTCTGATAGCCTTCTTGTTTTATTTTATTGTTGACATGTAATTTGCGATTAATTTGACGAGAGGCCTGAATGATTCTTGATAGGATTGAAATTTGAGATATGAAGTAGAACTAAATTGGCACGCCTCGTGAAATTGGGTCACGTACAATATATTATTTGATTTTTCTTATATATTGTTATTGGTTGCCTTGTATATAGTAGTGTATTAGTTGTGGATTGTTATAACCAAGTCCTGAATTTGATTCCTGTTGGAAACTAAAACATGTCTCGGCCGATAAAACCTAGAAGACGGCAAGTTACAGGAAAAATCAATAAAAATACGGAATTTAGTCTCAGTATAATCGTAGTAAATAATGTTCCCTTTCCAGTTCCAGAAAAAAAGGATGGTATTCATGAGAATTATAATCAACACATGCATAAAACATGAGCAATATTCAGGATCATCGGGAATACAAAAAGACGGGCAGACAGGTGTATTTAAGTAATTGTGATAGGGTCGATACATATGCGTAATATAAACAAAAGACACATCTTAAATCTAGACCCTTATTATATATGATATCGTTTTCGGAAATTATTTTAAGGTTTAAATATAATTATGCTAATTTCCTTTAGTAGTTACAAATAATAGTAGCCGAACAGTGAATTAATGTATGCTAATATAATAGTTTTACTAATATCAGATAATTAGGATATTTATCCTAGACATATTTATGTCTGGGAACATATTATAATAATAATGTTATTCAAAAGACAAAGTTATTAATTTCATTTCAAGCATATTTTATCTAAAAGAACAACAGAAAGTAACGTATGGTGTAAACAAAATATCGTAGGTACACGCTGTCTCAGTGCACAGACACGGGACGGGAACCTCTATTTGTCATTTTATTAGCCACGGGTACCGCAATATTCTGCGAAATAACTCCGCCGGTGGTGTAGCGAGATTGCTTCCGAGTTTACTGCCTCAATCCAAGAACGGGAGCCGAGAAAAAGTTGTAAATTTTTCGCCAAATCGCAAATTTATTCGAGATCAACTGACCCCCAGCCTTTATTTGACCTCCATCTGTAATCCGACCGTTGGAGATATTGGGCTCACCTGGACCCTATGTATATTAAGCTATTAAGAAAAACCTTATTGTTTGGATGCTTGATATTTAGAAACGAATTGAATCTAAATGATATTTCGCGCTCTATATTTTAGTACAAGTCAAAAATGGGATGCTAAATTACTGAATATAGTAATTAAAAGCGATTGGACGCGAATAGAAGCTTAAAGAAATCCCCAAAACCACAGGCTAACCAAAATATTCATCGTTGTTACAAAATTGCACAAACAATTTACGAGCCGAATGATTTATGCTCATCGCGAGTCGTAAATATTAATTTCGATTCTCATTAACATCACCATTTCTGAAGGACTATAAATACAGCGCTACAGAAATTATCCGTACCGTGCCCATTAGCAAATTGTATAATTTTCCTTTTTTCAAATTTCTTAAGTCTCTTACAAAATTGCTTTGCCCTCGCTACCAGCCATTATAGAAGTAATGAAAATGGCCTTAACAATAATTGTATGACGAAAAATTTATTTCATTTGAAGGTATTAAAATGTTTTAATGGGTTCTACAACTGTATTAAATTATGTTTAGTGTAAGGGGTAGTACAATGCTTAGTTCGTTTACGGTGTGGTTCTCAGCCAAACTATGCTATTCATATTGACTTGGTTAATTGACATACCTATTTAAAATATCTGAAGATACTTGATTATCTGTTTTGTTCGATTACATAGTATTTTCTATAATGATTGACTCAATAAACTAATCCTCTAGTAACTTCTCTACAGCTTTACTACAATTTTAACTTCAAAGATGTACTACTTTATTAAAATTCGATTGCAAAAAGAGGGACATAACTTGTTGCGACGCCTGTAAACCGTGATGAAAACCGACATTTTTGGCGTCGCGCCACTGTGAGCGGTCACTGTTTTTTCTTTGGCTCTAGCAAAACTGGCAAGATTCGATTTAACGAACCGCCACTGAAAATGGGTCGCTATGTAGTGCGTTCTACTCCAATATAGCTTTAATAGTTTCGAAGCTTAGATGGACAGCGGTAGTCATTAATCTCGGAATTTATTTATTACTTTATTTCCATTACGATTTTGCAGATGGGCTTTATAGATGACATACTATTACCGTATACACATATTTTTTCATAAATGTCCTATTTATGAAAATGGTTTTAATATTTCCACATGAAACAATATAATAAATTCATAACTACCGACTGCACTAAATTTTCCTCACAGTAACTCAAATATTAATACAGCGGATATAGAGGTCCACACAATGCGGCTTTGAAACCATTATTCCACCACGAGCAAGACCAGTTTGACAATAGGGCTAAAGAAATTCATATTTGCTACTGTTCCCTCTCACGGGCACGGAATTTAAATGAACTTTGGCCAACAACAATGACACCACAGACTTTTGTTCTACGAACAATACATTTTACCGGTGGAATTAAAAACTGTGAACAAAAGAGTACAAATTCATATTGCAATACACGAACGGCCCGCGACGATTACGCAGCCGCAGACTCGATGCTAACACAAAATAAAACAACGATACATACGTATCTACGCTTCTTTTATTTTCTAACAAAGGACAACTCGTATCTACCCGGACTCATTACTAACTTTTATGCATGAAATTCTGTAGCAACAATGTGTGTACATGATTACGGAAAATCTTTTAATTTTTCGGTGCGATTTACTATGAAGAGGCTTGAAAATTAAATTGGGGACACAAAAATTTGTGCAATTCGTTGTAACTACGGTAAGTTTGGTGCTCTTCATTACGGCGGCACGCGACCATTAGTCGCAGCCGTGTAGATCCAATTGCGCGGAGGATTTTCGCTGGCACGCGATTTATTTCACTGTACTATTAAATTGACTTCAATTTCCTTTAAAAGGTTTTGTATAACCAACAAATTGATTGGTAAGTTCGGATTTTTCAAATTATATGAATTGGTTCTCGCCGTTTTCTGATCTGCAACATATTCTGTAACTGTACCTGCTACAACGTTGTACGAACACACACATTGTTGCGATTTCCAATAAACATAGCAAATAAATTATCGAGCAAATCTAATTTTCTAAATATTTTTACTCAATTTAACCGACATAATATGTGTTCCGCTACATTTTTATATCGTATATGCGTATATCGTAGAAATTATGGCATCAAATCCGACATCGTTAATTTAGATGTACACGATGACTACTTACGACTAAAATTTACATTAGTAACCTATTTAATAAATAATTTAATAATAATGGTTTCCATGTGGAATTGACGTTAGTTGATAGATGAATTTAAAAACAATGTTAAACAAATTCAATATTTCTTTATTCATGTTCCTGTTTTTATTAAAAAAAGGAAACCACATTCAACCATTCATGTTATATTCTGTTACAAGAAATGTTAGAAATTGAGCTCATAAGATTTGCAAACCAATTTTATAGCTGCAGTGTAGCTTTACATCAACAAATGAACAGATTTAAAACGCAAGGCAACTTTTTCTCTGTAACTTCAGGTTAAATATTTTCTGTAATTCAAGTAATTTTTAGCCTTTAAAAAGTGTATTTCATGCACTATTTAGTTTTTCTCAATAGTAACAAATATAATGCACACGAAATTATAAAAATTATACACAACAAATTAATTTATTTAAAACTTTCCCTTTGATAACTCAATGCAATAAATTTCTGAACAACTAAGAGATATAACAGCGAGGCAGGAGAAACAGCGTCTGAAATACTAGCCCTGGATCGTCATAACCGAATTATGCTGACTGCATCATCCAACCGCACTTCTATCTTCCTTTGTTCAAAACGAGTTTGTAACTTAATTACTCAACTCTTTGTGAATCTATTTTATGATTTATGTACATTTTTTGCAGTTTAGCCTGCAGTGCCTTGAGTTGAGGTGTAATATAAAATATTCAGGGTAAAGGAACTTTAGGTTTGGTTATGAAATAAAAAGTAAGTAAAAAGTAAATTAAATCCGTTCTCTGTATATGTAAAATTATAACGATACTCCGAACGAACGAAAAAGCTATGAATACGCACTGCTAATTCCTATTCACGTAGTGAAAGTAATCTACGTTGATAAGGTAGTCAATGAAAGAGTAGATGATAATTCCAAATAATGTATCATGTCAAACTTAATCCTATTCAGTGTACGTACATCAAGAAATCTAATGTTGTATTATTTGACAGTAATAATAATTCATCTGCATATCAAAGATCAGATAAGCAAAAATTTATTTTTTGCATGAATGTGTAAAATGTAGCTAATTAGCCACGTTGACCTACTCGAGCGCTAATAATTAACACTATGTACACGTTTTTACTTATAATATATTGGGGTATAGTCAATTATTAATTTTGAATTTTACTTTTAGAGTTTGGTTCGTTTTTTTAACTTCAAAACCAAATCAGTCCTTTAAAGACATAAACAAACTATAGAAATCTCTGGAGAGCTCCTTAAGCATATCTTCGCAAAACCCACACAAATAAACATAATAACATTTGGGGTCGAGATAAGTCCTACAAACAAACTTGCTCTCAAAATAGGTACCCTACAAGTTTGTGAAATGCATGTTATTACAATATAGTAGATATGTGCAGAACTGTTTCTCGAGTCCCAGTCATATTACTTCACAGACTCTTATCTCGCTGGCTACACTTTGTTTATCGTCGGATTCACATTTATGAGTTCGTTATTTCCCTATTCTGGAGACATAAAAATGTCGGCTATAAGAATAACCCCGAGCTTTTATTTCATTCTGTACGTTGATAAGGGAAAATAATGAGCGGACTTATTCTGATCGATCGTGATTAACTTGTTATTGTCGCAAGTTAATAAGAAGGGACGTAATAACATGCGATAAGATATTTATGTAACTACACATCTTCGTGATAATAACAAATAGACTACAAGCCCGCATAGGAAAAAAATATGGGTCAAATGAACCAC
>CAJQZM010028178.1:0-17990 GCA_907164665.1 Colias nastes | reverse complement strand
GATCATGTGTAGATAATTGGGTTTGGTGATCTAATGAATATGATAGGTGCATATTATGGTGATCTGAGGGCGGAGCTGACTGGTTTATTTGCATTTGGTATGAGGATGGGTGTGGTTGAGCTGATTGTAGTTGGTTGTATGGGGAAGGGGGTGCTTCGGGAGTATTGTCTCGATTATCACTAGAGCGCTCGCGCGGGGGACATAGGTCACCCAGTGTATTATATTGCTAAATATTTTTTTAAAGAATCGTGCTTGAGTGTTGTTGTCTCAGGTATTCCCCGACTGCCAATCACCGGACATTTTAGCAGCGTGTCAGCTTCCTTGGTGCAACGAAGTGTACTCTGCGAAAATATAAAAGTACATGGGTGACGCATGTCCCCCGCGCGAGCGTTCTAGGAAGTTTTTGAAATCATACAATTACGAGTGAAAATCAAGTATACCCCTTTTATTTTTTACTGCTCTTATGATAAATTTATACTTTTAAGAAATTATTAATATATGGGTAACTAAAATCGAAATAAAATACTCATATTTGAGTGCTAGGACATACTTATTTTTTATTGAAAATAAAATTTTATTGGATAAGAACAACTTATTCTTAAACTTTATAATTAGATGATTATTTTTACCAAATTTGTAGTTTCCAAAGTAAAAACAAGTGATTGATCACAATAAGTAAAAAATTAGTTACTTTTCATAGAGGTTTATGTTTAGCTCATAATTTAAGTAAAATGAGATAATATTGATATTTTTTTTGTTTCATCACTTAAAAATAAAGTTGATTCATAAATAAGTACTTCGCTTACTTTTTAAACTACGATTTTTATGAAAAAAAACGTGCGTCGTAATGGGTGACATGGAAAATTTGCACCCAACGCGTGCACTCAAGGAAAATTTTAGGCGCGAGCGCTCTAGTGTTATATGAGGAAGGGGTTTTTTGAAATGACTGCATTCTGTTGTATGATGATGGGGTGCAATGAAAAATCGGTTGAGGAGATGGGGATGAGTGTGTTGAGTACTGTGGAGAAGGTAATGGGCGAGATGACTGCTGGAATGATTTATGGTATTGATGGAATACTTGGTGTCTGTCTGATGATGAAGTGGTAGGCGATGCATATGGCAAATGAACTGAAGTGGCTGGTGAACCTAAACAGATGTACGAGTTGTGAGTTAGTGCGCCAATACTAGCATAGTAAATTGCATCTGATGTTATTTTTTGTGTTATTATAAGAGATTTTTTATCAAGATCGCGTAATTGCAGTCCTATTGATTTTCCCAGTACTTCCTAGTCTTCCTCTTTCTCTTTAAATTTTATTAATTTATCGGCTGTAGCCATAATTTGATCTTGTTTTTCAAGAGGGCTTGCTTGTGTAACTTTCCTTTTTTTATGTTGAGTTTCATGTTGAGAATCATCTGATGTATTATTCTGTAATATAAAAATTAGGGGATGGCTGTATGCATTAATACATACAGTCTCGGGATGTAACAGAGCGAATGGATGTCCGTTACAGAAGGATTCAGCTTCTTTACACTAGGGAACTGAATACTTTAACTATAAGGGCAACTTTAGCATTATTTTACTAGCACTAGTAGATAGTAATTATTGTTTTTTGTTTGCCGATGTAGATTCTCAAGGACGGATTTGTGATGGAGGAGTTTTCAATTAAAGATGGTGGCAAACTACTTGAACAGAGATTTCACAAAGATGGCGTGGCGTCTCTGCAGATATGCGCAGATCCGCCATATTTGAGAATTTTTGTTCAAGTTGTTTGCCGGCATCTATACCTGTACCTACTACATTGAAACTTGAAAATATTCCAAATTTAAATAGCAGTGTAAAGAGCAATAGTTGACGGTTAATTCGTTCTTTACACTGTCATAAATTTAAATTTAGAATAGTTTTGAAGCCTAACAAAAAATGTAGTACAAGAAAGAACTACAAAATAATATTATATTAATCGATTTTTAACTTGGTCATTTGCACGAAAAACTGAAAAATATTTAGAATTGGCGGGCCAATACTTCGCCATATTTTATTGCTTAGCATTTATTTGTCTGTGAGAATCATTTCTCTGTAATATCAATTAGAGTTAGGATTAGGTCGAACGAACGGACAGTCAATCCGACCATGTGTTCAGCGGGTTCAGTGGTTTGAAATTTCAGTCAGTTTATTACTGACAATTTTTTTTGATAGTTTTGTTTTAAGTTTTGCAGTGTTAAAAAATAGTAACACAGAACATGAATAAATGTAATTAGGTAAAGATAATAATTATTTTGAACAAAGGCATTCCTCCAAGATTTACTTTGTATTCATCTGCAGGATGATATAAATCGAGTATCTCTTTGGTGTAAGAATAACTTAATGCAACTGAATGGAAGTAAATGTAATTTTATAAAACTTTCCAGAAAACAGATTCAAAACAACTTATAAAATTGATGATATTGCTATAGACCGTGGAAGTGTGACGTAACAAGATGGCGGATTTTGACGTTTGGGTAAAAACAAACAGGTTTCGACGGGAGATTTTTGTTATTTTAGCTTTTTTGTAATTAATAATAATGTCTGCGGTTGTAAGTTTGGGTACAATCGTAGAGCAATTTAAGGAGGAAATTTCTGTATTTAAGAAAGGTGAAAAGAGTTACGACAGTGGTCATGTTTCGAGTGTAATGTATGATGGTTCTTTGGGGATTCTGAGAGGACAGATATTTGCATCAATGAAAAATAAGAAGTACTCAGCAGAGGTAATACTGCGGTAATATTTTTAATTGTATCCTGAAATCGACTAGCGATATCAGTAAGTACTATATTTCATGTTTAATTTTGTAGGTTACGTTTGGAAGTCATGGTGACATAGACCGCATTAGTTGTGACTGTCCCCGGGGGTTGTACCAGTGTCACCACGTAGCCGCCCTGCTGATTTATGCCAACAAAAACATCAGTAAAACTGACAATGCTTGTTCCTGGAAGGCTCCAACTACAACTAATGAAATACAGGAACCTGTAAATGACATGTACCCTGCTAGAGAGTACAAAGCAACCAATAGACCGGTGAATGAGGAAGACAAACAGTTTTTTCTAAGCAAACTAAAATCTTTAAACAGGTACCAATACAAACATTATACTACTTATTTTAATTCATGTTTAGTCATTACGAAGCAATCTATTCATGATTTTATTTAGTTTTTCAGAATTTTATTGGCTTCTTCAAGAAGAACCTGCTCATAAAGAGGCTGATTGGAAAACTATTCAGCAAGTTCTAAATAATTACAGCTGTAAAAATGACATACTGCACGATATCAAAGTTTCCCACAAAGAGATTTTGGCCATTGCACATGCCGCTATTGGGCAAAGATGCAATCCTCTATGGCATGAAATGAGGCTAGGCCGCATTACTGCAAGCAATTTTGGGATTGTGATTGCTGCTGTGCAGCGTAACAGGTACATATTTGCACAAGTTTTGCATTTGTTATGCTTCGCAAGGAACACTACCAATACTTTATTCTATAAAAAATATTTATTTCAGATTTCCTCCATCATTATTTTCAACTCTTCTTGGAAAAAAAAATCTGGACGGTGTTAAAAGTATCCAGTGGGGAATAAACCATGAAGAGGTGGCTTTAAAACTCTTCGAGGAAGCAACACAAAAGAAAGTCACTCCAAGTGGGTTTTCGCTTCACAACTCAGGTGCTTTAGGAGCATCACCTGACGGACTTGTTGGAGATGATGCCATAGTGGAAGTGAAGTGTCCATTTAAACAGAATGAGCACTGCAGAAGAAATCCAAAATGATAGGAAATACTGTTTTGATACTGACGGAAAATTGAAAACAAACCATGCATACTACCACCAAATACAGGGTCAACTGTCAATTTTAGACAGATCAATATGTTATTTTATAGTTTGGACCACAAAGGAAACCATCATTTTGCCAGTAGAAAAAGACCCAAATTGGGAACTAATTAATATACAAAACTTACTGAAATTTTATCAAGAACAATTTATTGATCGCATGATGTCTTAAGTTTGGCCTATTTTTGCCTAATGTCTACATGATTACCACACATTAAATGATATGCATGGTTTGTTTTTAATTTTCTGTGGAAATCAAAAAACATTTTTGTATTGTTTTGGATATCCATCCGTATGTAAACCTATGTTAAACAACTATGTTTCTATGTAACTTGTGTGATTATGTGCTAAGTGTTTGTAAATATAAAAAAAACAACTGTCCTAATTTTTAACCTTTATTTAATAGCATAATAAGATTAAATAATTAAGATGCATATGGTAGTTTTCTTACATACATAATTTATCAGGATCTTCGTTAGAGAAACACTGTTCATTTTCTTTTAATAATGAGTACTGCATGTTCACCAGAGCTGCACATGTCTGCATGATTTTACACGCATACATTCTCATGTTCGGTTGCAAAAAATCCAGAATTCTGAATGATTTTTTCAAACTCAAACTCAAACATTTATTTATTCAATTAGACTACTTTTAGTAGCACTTTCGAATCGTCATAACATAAGTATTTTCAACATTTACCACCGATTCGGAAAGCAGTATCTATGGAGAAGAACCGGCAAGAAACTCCATAGTTGCTCTTTTAATCTTGATATTGCCCTTTCTACATGAATTCTAGCCCTTGCAATTTGGCGAGTTGCCAATACTTGCTCTTTTGAAAATTGTGTGGTGGTCAAAAATGGTGGTATATTAACATTTAAACCAAGTGGTGCAAAAAGGTCTGAGATAAGGAATCCTTTGTCACATAAGATTAGATCACCTGCCATCATGTGTGACAGGATTCCACAGTCTTTGGTGATGGCCTTGTCGGATGAAGATCCAGGGAAAAGATCACTGACATAAGTAATGGTTGCATTAGGAGCTATTCCTATTAACACTTTAAATGTGTGCCTCTGTTTGTAGTGTGAGAAAACTGCTTTTTGTTCCATAATTGAAGCCGGAATGGCTATCTCGATTTCTGTGCAATCAAGTACAATTTTAATGTTTGGGAATGGTGCAAAACATGTTGGTATAAAGAAAGTATTTTTTTCTCTGCTGGGAATAACATCCATCATTCCTTTGAATAATACATCATGCAAAATATTTATAAATGTTATAAATATATTTTGAACAGTTGTGGAACTGATCTTGAATCGGTATCCCAAATCAAAGTATTGCAAATTGAGCCTAAGCTTCATTAATGTGCATAATAATTGATCGCTAACATTAATTATTTCCACCTTCCAACCCATGAAATAATTTATTTCAAATCTGCTTATCAGTTCCACTAAAACTTGAAAATGGGCAGCTGTTGGCAATCCCGTATATTGAAACACTAGTAAGTCGTCTGCCTGAATATTCTCAAATGACAGTCTATATTCTCCTTTGGCAAGACTTAGTTTTAATTTCTGGTTCTCTTGTTGTAAGAAATAATTCTCAGCATTTGTTAAAACATCACTGTTTCCATTTGTTTGGCATGCTGTGGGCTGGTTGGTTGAAACATTTTGGACTACAGTTTCCCGTTCAAGTGTAACATCTTCTTCTGCAGACATCTGTTTCTTTGTTCTAGAACTGAAAAAAACATTATGGTATAAATTCAATAGGGGTACAAGGTACCTACCATAAATCTTTCATGTCATAATAGTTCATGTTTGCATTCTAACTGAATCAGAATGAAAATGAAACTTCGAGGGCTGTGCCAACATGGTTAGGTTAGTAATAGTTAGTAAAGTATAATTAAGTAAGTATGTGTACCTTTTCGGCTTTTCATGATACAAAACGTCGAACCTCTTGTTACTATTGTGTGCAAAAATTGATGGAACAACATCCTTTTCATCAGCAAAATGACAACTACAAAGGCGGTCTTCACGAGTAGGGTCTCTATCCTTACGACTGAAAATTGAAAACAATGAGCAAGTCAGCAATACAAGTCAACACAACGAGTCCTCAGACTAAGATGAATATTAATATCAGCAGTAACGTACCGGCAGAGGGTTTTCCATTTTTTAAAGATTTTTTCACTAGCAGGAAATCTAAAAAACCTGCAGGTTTCTCTTATAGAGACATGGTTACAACCGGGAGCAAAACAATAAGGCATTATATACCTCTTAAATACTAGATAATATATTCAAAATGCAAATTAACTCAAATTGCAATACGTTCTTGTGTTTGTTTTTACCCAAACGTCAAAATCCGCCATTTTGTGACGTCATAGCTTCCACAGTCTATTAATCAAAAGTACAATCTTAAGCCGGGTCCGCAGCGACAATTTTCTAACAAAACATGTTATCGAAACATGTTACCAAAACATGTTTGCAAAACCGCTCGTCCGCTGCGCCTATTTTTGTTATTGTTTTTATTTCATTTCAAAAATGAGTTCCGACGAAGAAGACGTGGAAGTTGTTTTAGCAATAGTTGATTTAGTTCTCCAAAGAAATAATAAAAATAGGTTCCGGGTCCGACCCTACCTGCAACCTCGTTCCTTCAATATTTATCAAGAACTAAAAATTGATGATAGGTTCGGTATAAAAAATTTTTTTAGATGTTCAGAAAGCGATTTTCAAGAGCTATTGACTATGATTTTACCAGATATAGAGAAGAAAACAACATGGAGGAACGATGTGATTCCTCCTGACATGAGATTAGGTGCGACTTTACGCTTTTTAGCGACGGGAGACAGCTACACCAGCATAATGTATCACTTAAGAATCTCTAAACAACAACTATCAAAACTGATTCCAGAAGTCTGTTTAGCTCTCTACAATAGACTGAAAAATGTGCATCTAAAAGTAAGTATTTTTTTTCTTATGGCGAAGGTATACAATACAATATTATGTTAAGTGGCGCCGCCATCAGTACAAATACAATAACTACACTGAACCATATTATTTAAAGTTGATAGGTTATAAATAGTCTAAAATACCAAGCAATTTGAGTACAGGAATTGTTTTTTTTTTTTTAATGGGATATTTATTTAGCTAGGAATGTTTTTTTGTTGATGAGGAGAGGTTTAAAAAAAATAAAAACGTTGCCTATCATCTACAACAGATGGCGTAAAAATTTAAAAATAAACTCTTTTGACATTGACGCTCGGCTTTAAGACAGCGCCATCTATTGTTATTGTTAAAAACTGACATTTTCTTTTTTTTTAAACAAGCTCTCATTATAATGGGAATGGAAAATTTTTTTTCAAGACCCCACTTTTTATATTTTTTACTAATAGTTGGTCCTGTCAGAAGCCTGTAACAGTAAATAAATAAATCCATTATGGATATGGAGTTATGATTTTTTAAAGTTTGAGGAAATTAGGGTTAGGCTGAAAAAGGCAAACCCGTAATTTTGACAAATTTAAAAAAATCCTAATTCCATAATAAACCAAAATTTACTAATTTTAATTACTGTTAGAGGCTTCTGACGGGACCAGCTTTTAATAAAAAATATATAATGGGGATCTTAAAAAAATGTCTCTATGCCTATTACAGTCGTGAATAGGTAGTTATTAAATAATTACTCTTCTTTTTATGAAATTAAATCAATCTTTATTCTTATAATAATATTCTTACAATAATATTCTTATAATAAAAACAATATTTATTTACAGAGCTGGGCAGAAAAACGCAAATTTTTGAATGTTTGTTTTTATGCAAAGTCGTGGAACAAAAGATATCATATAAAAAAATAGCTCCGTATGAATTCAATAAATTTATGAAATTAGGTAATATTTTTTTGTGTTACAAAAACAATTAACAATTAGAAAAATTTAAAAGAACGATCAAAGACAAACATTGAAAAGGAGTAGTAAAATCACGAAAAAGATCTGTTTTTTTTTTTTCGTTAACTGTGCTCACATTTGTTTATTTTTTATTATATTTTAAAAGGTTTTCAATTGCTTGATTTGTTTCAATTTGTGATGTATCTGCATCAGGGCATAACACCATATCGTTTTGTAATATTACAACATTTGAATGTGGTGGTGAATCTGGTTGATTACCCGTAACTTCTATAATTTTCCCATTACTCGAAATCACAAAGTATCTAGCAGTCGGACTTGTGGTGGCTGTGGTTAGCGAAATATTGGGCTGTTCGTAAGTAGAGGTGCTGGCAATCGGAAATGAGGTTGGCATACTTTCTGTTTCGGGTTGTGTGTAGGTCAAAATTTCGTGCTGTTCGTAAGTAGAGGTGCTGGCAATCGGAGATGAGCTAAGTTAAGCAAACCTTTCTATGTTTGGTTAGAAGCTACTTATATTAACAGTTTTGTAAGGAATTGCACACCTACACATTTAACTTTTTTTTTTTAATACAATATTAAGAATTGCAAGATAAACAACTAAAATGTTAAAATACTTGAAAAATGATTAACAAATAAAGTATTTATTATTTAACAAACTATACCGACATTGTTTAAAAAAACATCTAAAATTACATACACCATGACAAGCCCTTTAATAATAAAAGTTTTACACACATATTAAGTGTAATTATTAAATTTTAAAGCAACAAACAATCAGTTTAAATCCAATTTATTTTTCACAGTTCTATTGATTGCGGGCTTGCCCAAACATTGAACAAGGAAGTACCGGCTTGGGAGATGATCATGTGGTAGTGAGAACTTCAAGTTGGGGGAGGCGCCACCATGTCTACACTTAAAATATTCATATTTGTATCACACATCTGAAAATGTAAAAATTTAATTGTACCTTAATATAGTACCTACATTGTTTTCATTTTAAGTTTAATAAAAATGAAATTAAAAGTATACATAAGTACTGCAAGTTTTTAAATTATTTATCTACTCTATATTATGCAAATACAATAATTGATTTAAATTTAAAATAAAAATATAAATACCATTAAACTATTAGTGTAGGAATTATTCATTGTGATGTAAATATAAAGTTTTTGTTTATTGCATTTTAAGTTTTAAAAGCTGGTATTATAAATAAAACTTAATTTTTTTAATCAAGGGTGTTTTTAATATGCTATTTACTTACAAATTTGGATTTGAGTTATATATCTAATTGTTTTTAATTAATATTTAATCAAAATAGAATTGAATCTATTTTCAAATAATTCCATGTTTTATTACATTTTTTTATATATAAATGTTATCAAGAGAAGTAAAGGAGCAAATGATTTGTCAATGATAAATAAAAAGGACTAAATAAAGATTTTGGATTTATAAAATATGTTTTTAATTGCACTAATACATTTAAAGCATGATATTGCTTCCTATTGAAAAAAATATATTCATGTTGCACTGGCACTTTATAGCTTCTTGAATACTACTAATGCATCCATGTGGTTACGCTGGGTAATCTTATCCCTAGTGCTCGGAATTGATTGTAGAATCTGGAAATAAATAATGGTTTTATTTCTCAAAATGAAATGAGATCCCTAACATAAGTATAATATGGGTAGTGCATTTGAGTGTAGATTTACTTTTAAGTGTTTTATTATATAAATAATATAACATGATAAAATATATTGAATCAAGAAGAAATAATAAACAATCTTTTATAGATTTACATTAAGTACTTATTAGATAAAATTTATGTTTAGAGATTATGTAGGGTTGCATTTTATTATATAGAGAAATAACAAGTGGAGAATGTGTACTTATACAGACGTATTTTTAAATAGATTTGCATTGGGTATGGTACTTAAATTACTTTTATCTTACACAGATAAATCTGTAGGTTATATTGTATTTTCAAATTGTTCATATGATGCCCCCATATCTCATAGGGACTCGTGATGATTACGCACTTGTTTACTATTTACACGATTCTTCTTAAATCAAAAGGTTTGAAGCCTTTTCTTCGAACAAGCCGATGTAAAGTTCTATTAATATCTGATAACTGTCAAATTGTCAAATAGATCGCACGGTCCCAAATCCCAATAATTGAGTGAACTATTACGAGTGACGTCATCAAAATTGCTAGAAAAACAAAATCAGTTTAACGCTGCAACAAGCTTGCGTTAAGGGTGTCACGGTACGAAAAGACGGAGGCTGTTTTCCAATTACAGAGCATAATGCGACTCAGTGGCGCATAATGCCGAATTATGCTGATGCTTAATTGGAACGTGAAACGCACCAGCAGGTTGCGCTAAGTTCAGTGTTGAAAAAAAAATATTCATAGAGTTAGCAATAACCTCATTAATGTGTAAATAAAGTGGTATACATAATTATTATTGGTTGAAAAATATTTACGGTTATTTTAAGTAATTTGGATTTTGATTATTTCATTAACATTTTTTTTAATGTTTGTACCTTCATCCATACTTATATTTATTTTTTTAACACAATTTGAATTAACTTTGATTATTTCGAAAAAACTACAATGAAACGAAAGCTTTAAAATTTTTTCCAACAATTAATAATTACTAACGATAAATCGATTGCACGCATCAATTCACGCGCATTACTTTTAAGAGTGCTCGATTGTGCGAAGCGTTGCTGTAGTTGGAACATTCAACGTTAAGCATTATGCCGCATAATGCGCTCTAGTGCTGTAATTGGAAAACACGGATAGTAATGTTATAATAAGCTTGCAATAAGAGATGCCGGTTACCCCCCTGGTGGTTCGCAAAAGTTTTAAAATGCGTAAATGCGTTTTATTTTTCGTAATACACGGGATTTTAAATCTACTCTCGCTATGAAAATACTTTATAATTCTCTCGTAAGGTCCAACCTTGAATACAATTCTGGTGTCCTTACTATAAAAAATATATTACTCGTATTGAATCAGTACAGAAAAAATTTATTAATAGATTAAGTTATATCACCAAAAACAATACTCTTACAAATTATAGCGAAAAGCTAAACTTTTTTAATAAAATGGAGTCTTTGGAAGCGCGCAGAAGCGCGTCACAGCTAATGTGCCTACATAAATTATTGAACAATGAGATAGACTGTCCATCACTGTTGTCGCAAATTGGTCTCTCGGTGCCTATCTATAATTGTCGGCTAAGTATTTTTTGCCCTATGTACACAAAATTTTCAAAAAATAGATATGGTTTGAACTCCCCGTTACAACTTATTTTAAAATTATATAATAAAAAAATGTTGTGTGGTTTTATGAAACCACGGTAAAAGTGAAACTGTTCGAACGGTTCCGAACACTGCTTTGTGTAGCGCATGTCGCGTGTCGGTCGGCTGCCGAGTAGGTATACCTACTCGGCAGCCGCGATACACGCGACATGCGCTACACAGACCAAAAAGTTTGAGACGATGTAATAAAAGTTTCACTTTAAAATATTTACAGTTGATCATAACACAGATATTTATTTTTCAAAACTAAGCTCGTTCAAAAAAGCATATTGTTAACAGTTAACACTTTAAACAAATTGTATAAAATTTAAGTTTTTACTTTTTAGTTTCAATTTATAAATTAATTTTTATGAAAAATTGTTAAAGCGTGCCTACCTGTAATTTAGATACGTAAATACTAATGTGTATTTTAAGTTAATTTTGAATTGTTAGAACAAAAAATTATGTATCTAGTTGGTAAGCCATTTTTTAAATAAATAAATAAATATTTTATTTTATTTTTTACTCGGAGATGAAACCGAAAAAGATGAATCTCGGCAAAATTGACGAGAGTTTAGTAAACAAAGCCATAGAAGTAGGCCTGAATTCAGGGAAGTGAATAAATAATCGATTATTTTTTTTACACTGTCGATTTTTTATAATCGATTTTATTAATGGTAAACATCGATTTTTAATAAATCGAATATAAGAATTACACAATTTAAATCGATTTTTGTAAATAGTGCTATCTGTGCGAAGGATGACAAAATATGACACTAAAGTTGACAGACTAAAAATATTCATGAAATTTTATGGCAATTGAATTTTTATAAAAAAAAATGTGTGCGTGTACTAGTGTAAACAGTAAACACTTAAGAAGCGAAACTTATTTATGGCCTTATTTTACAAAAAATAATTTACTTTAGGCAACTTTGCAGAAATACGTCGAATCACGCGCGGTAGGGATAAGAAAAAGATGGCGCTTAGCGGAAAAAAGTCACGCGTAACGAAAAAATGTAATTTACTAAATTTTTGACGTGATAACGTCTTTAAAATCGTTTTAGTCGGGTGACATGTTCAGAAACTTGTGTCACACCAAAACCTCACGAGCGCGATCGCAGATATAACGAGAGAGAGGCGGACCGATCTCCTGTCTCATCTCGAGCGTCTCATCTCATCATAAGACGTTATCACGTAAACATCTCGATCGTAAACCTACTTTACAAACAACCAATTTTTTTTCCAACCCCGATAAAGAAGTTTCATTTCAAAAATTTAATTCAAAAATTTCACATGTGAAAATTAATAAAAATTACAAATGAAAATTTTTAGAAGCATCTTTTTACCGTAATTAATTGGTGATAAAAAATTTTAAAATTTACACCTGACAGCTAACTTCATTATTATGAAAAAATGGGTAAGTAAGTTTACTGAACAAGTCGATAAAAAAATCAGCGCCATCTGAATATACTAATGTAATTAGTTGTGATCTTTTTTGTTTTTAATTTCATCTTTGAAGTTTTGACTTTTGAAGTGTCAAAATAATTGTCGTTAACCATAAAAATGTTTTCCACTAGTAAAACTCCTAGTTGCTGGCGAAAGTATCTTGTAATAAATAAAGATGATGCCACTGCACAATGTGAATAATGTCAAAAAGCATTAAAAACGTGTAGTAACACTACAAACTTGAAACAGCATATGGAATGGAAACATTCCGCTGTTTTACAAGCTGACAAGGTAACACTAATCATTCAAAAAAAAATTATTATTTAAGACTGGGTTCACTATTTGGGAAGATTAGGTTTTCCCGTAACAAAAGACCAGCTTCTGGAAACGGTCTCAAAATTAGTGTAAAAATTAAAGCGCCCTAACTCATTTAAAGATGTAGTGCCCGGAAGACACTGGATTCAAAATTTTTTAAAAAGACATCCCACAATTTCTGGACGAGTTGCACAGAATTTGCCAACAAATAGAAACGAAGTAAAAAATTTTGAAGAAAATAATTTAATTGAATTACTAGATGATCCAACAAGAATTTTTAACTGGGACGAAACTGGATTCTTTTTGTGTCCCAAGGCAAAACAAGTCATTGTACAACGAGGCAGCAAAAAAGTATACACTCGAGTGGCGAGTGACGAGTGTTTAACGGTATTGACCCTATTATACAAAAACCCGCAATAATACTGGAAACGCCACGAAAGGCGGCGTTGACACGTTTGACCAATTAAATCATTCATTCTAAGACAAGAAAAACACGAAGGTGGCCGCTAAGATTTTTCTACGGCATGCTTGATGCTGGCGGTATAAATATATGGCTCGATCAACTTTTTAACCGATATAATGAGCGAAAAATTTCGGCAAGTTTCTAAATTACTCAGAAGTGTGATAAATATATCTGAGATACAGTTTCTTAATCGAATAGCGAACTTTATGAATTACTTCTTATTAAAAAACTCAAAAATGTAAATTTTGACCCATAGTTTGTCACCGGAGTTACAAAGTGATAACGCTGCAATTCTTAAACAATAAAAGACTTCAATTTTTATTTTGGTGGATTTATGCATGCAAAATCAAATAGTTTGGTATACAGCATTTGTATATATGTAATTTTAAAACTTAGGCCTTAAAATATGAGAAATATGTATGCTAAGTTACTAACGAGTCATACATATTCTTAATTTTCTCTGTAATAAAATCACACTTTTCTCTGAAATTAAAGTAATTAATCATCTTTTACTGTTAACATAAAATAATCATTCAAATAAAATCAAACCCATATTGTAACCTCACAAAAACGGCTCACAAATTTAGGGACAAATCGTAACGCATGAGACAGTTTTGGTAACTCTGAAGACAACAATTTAACAATCTATATATTTCTGAACATAACTATTATATTACTTATCTATTATACTAATATTATATGGCAAAATAATAACAAATCTTTTTTTGGTAACATAATAAAACAAAATGCAAATAACAAGTAGGAAATAACTCGAATGAGATCAAAATTAGTCTAATTTTTCATAAATATTGATTGTAGTCTTAAACTCGGTGAATATAAAATGAATGGTAAATTCGGTGTCCTCTTTTTAAAATTGTAGTAGTTGGTAAGATAGTTATAACGTCTTCATAATCAACGTAGCTGATATCCGTTTCATCTAGCCGAAATCTTTTTGCATCCTTAGTCGCAGCTCTGAGGAACACCACTTTAACTTCACCGTCATCTTCAGTATCAGACAAAGCTTTACAAACGTAAGAATAAACTTTCTTTTTATTTGCGCTTGAAACATTTACATGTAAAAAATCACTAACAGACACCTGCTTCGGGACATCCTCATTGTAAATATCATTAACATGCATGGGCATGATGTTTTCTTTATTGCTTATTGAAGCTATGTTTTCTTCATCGTGTCCGACTTCGTCATCATCAGATGAGGATCCATAAACCGTTTTGTAGATACTTTAACGAGAGATGGTCTGTATTTCATAAAGTACAGCGTTGTCATTTGATTTTTGTTCGTTTTGACCCAATCCAAAATAGGTTCAAAGTGTGCCCAGATGGCAGCAGGTTAGTGACAGTTTGAAGACGAAACTGTGCAAAATGAGTTTGCTTTATATTTTGTCTCTGCGTCCCATACTGTAATGGTTTACACATCCATTACAGTATGAAGGGACACTTGGTTTCTTGAGTTAAAATGATGCGCTTGAGTTTCCTTGAAATATTTCCACTCATAATTTTCACTAAAATCAGCGACTGTCAGGCATTCATTTTCTTTAAGGGCGCTTTCAATTTAGACGGTTGGTGCCGGACTGCTGCCGGACGACAGCAGTACGATGTAAATCGTCTTATTTGAAGAGATACGCGGCTGCAGTCCGATCGAATTTTAGTGATTTCCATCGAAACCCAACTTTAGTCGGTGCCATGGACTCTGACGAGGAAGTGTTATTGTTAGTTCTCTTGCTTCGGTAGAAACATAAACGACGCCGTACTAGGGCGTCGCCAATGTTTTCTTTAAAATATATAACTGGTGATTTTTTTATACACTTTACCCTAGATTAACACGTTCCCTGCGCCATCATTATCAAAGAACTTTCAGCTGGTGCTTTAGAGACCTAAAAGATCTCGAAACTTACCAACCCTTTGGTGCGTTTGAGACCTAATCAGTCTCCTAAAGATACAGTTTTGAAAATAATTTATATCTTCCAGAAAACAATGACATATACTTTGAAGTTTTTGTGGATGAAAGATAGTCTATTGTTTTATATTTTGCTAGGTTCGCACGCACTTATGACATTTGAATAAACTACAAATACAAAAAAAAAATTAGATATCGATTGTATCTCGTACCGCAACCGAAGATAATTCAATATGTGTAGTAAGTAGTGATGGGAACGTCAGTTGTCGATTGAAATAGTTTTATTAATTATGCAAAGTGTTTTTCATTAAAACATGGTAAGCACATTGATTGCTTGCATTGCGCGCATATGGTAACAATTCGTTTTCCGAACATTTTCTAAAATTTTTATTATACTGGACGATGCAGCAGTATGATCCGGCTTTGATTTTTTGTTCTTGTCCGTAGATACTGCTTTCCGAATCGGTGGTAAATGTTAAAAATATGTAATGACGTTTCAAAAGTGCTTGTAGAAGAAGTCTAATTGAATAAATAAATGTTTGAGTTTGAGTTTGTTAGAAATCTCACCAAAATAAATAGATTTTAACACTTTTTTCTTTTAAAAGAACTCATTGTTTATAAAAAATAATCAACACCTAGATACGCGAGTATTATTTCCAAAACGAGCGAGCTCCCACATCGATGCTAGGACAACACTAAACCGAATCACGTATGGCCCGCGCCGCCTACCCTCCCTCTCTTGCGTCTACGAGGCCTACGATTCCACGAGTACCGACATATCTCCCAACGCAAGGAATGAATATAATTACAGTACTGTGCGTTAGGGACCTAATCCATCTCTAATTTATTTTTTAATGTTATTGAACTCAGCTTTAAGTAGGAAACAAATATGTATATTTGTCCTACTCATACTTAAAGAACTTTACAAGTTAGATCCTCCCGCAAGGAGTGAAAAAACACGATTATATTCAACGCACAAAACAAAAGTCCTGCAAGGGATCTGATAGATCTCGTAATGCAGCGAACGTGTTAAAAGAAAGCTCAGCTGATTTTTTGAACTATTTTAGAATGTCTAGAGAATGTTTCTATGAATTATATCACTTTGTTAAAAATGGAATGCAACGTCAAGAAACTAAATTCAAAAATACTATATCCGCCGAAGAGAGACTTGTGATAACGTTATAGTAGGGGAGCCCAAGAGGGGATTTTGGGATTTACTCGAGCGCGTCAGATTACTATAAGGGACGGTACCTTAACTATTCATTAGTACCTCTAGTCAATATGAGCAGTTATGGTTGGTGGGTGCGCTCAGGGGCCTCGCTGGAAAATTTGAATAATCCATAATTCCCTAAGGTTGAGCTCGAATCGTCAGATTAGCGAAATGGGGACTTCTTATATTGTAATTAACCCCCCCATATATTAATCTGACGCGCTCGAATAATATTACTTTAATTTTTTACCCTTTCTTCATAGCGATTAAATCGCCACTTAAATCGTCAGATTAACGTATACTTTTTTTCAGTGACGTCCTGGAGCATGCAAAATATCAATATCTAACGCGCTTGAGTATTTCCAAGCCAATTTTTTTCTTTTTTAAATTAAAAAAAATCAAAAAACCCTTCCCCACCGCTAAAAGTGAAAACATTATAGGACCTTTTTTTCTCGCTATGGTCTAATCTACCAATTCTAATAGGTTTCCGTGACGCTCGAGTAAATCCACATTTAGCATCCTGGGCTCCCCTACTATTAAGGTAAGTCACAGAACAGTAAAAACAAATAGAAGTGCTATAATGTCATAATTAGTATGAAAACCATTGTCGCCAAACCCACACATTTAAACCCACAGAACAGTAAAACAAATAGAAGTGTGATGTGGGCGTGGCCCACGTGTCAATAATAAGTTTAGATCACCTAACTTGCTCTCAGTTGTGCGCAGAAAAATATTCGAGTCGGTTGTCAGCTGTCAAACCTTTTTTCCATATTTATTCATTAATTAGGACGTGTTGTTCGGTATTAGAGTGCAATAATGATAGCAGACGAAATAATATCAGCAATGGAGGCATTTCATACCATCGGTAAGTCTTATTTTTATTTATTTTACATATATTTTATGTTATAACTTCGCTTGTCGTAATTTGTCAAAATTGTATACAAATATCTAGTCAAAATGAACCTTAATCCGTAAGAAATTAGTACTATTATAGATTGAACAGCAAACAAGACTTTCTGGAATATTATTGCAATAAACAAACGAATGTCGCTTTAGTGATGGTTGTGGCGCATATCGACAGTATGACGCATGACGACATACAGACAGTACACTTTAGAAAAGACAAACATTATAAATATTAAATTTTATTTTATTTTTCCTTAGCTTTCATTTGTCCAATTTATTTATAGATTTCCCAAAGAGGCTAATTTAAAAGAGAAATGGATAAATGCAACGTGACGAGTTAACTGGATGCCGAACAGCACTAAGCAGTCTAACAAAGGCCACCGATACAGCAAACCTACGGCAGTTCAAAGATTTAAAATAATGCATATTTTCTGTTTGTATTTTGTAAATATAGATTAATACTATTCTATTCCGTTTTTTATTTAATAATAATAATATAAAAAGACGTACTTAGTAATAATAAACATACTCCAAAATGTGACACATTATACTATACTCATATAATAGAAAGAAAAAAAAAATACACAAAAAAAAATTATTTGTGAATTATCGATTACAAGGCTGACATCCCTCAGGGCATAGCATCAGATAAATATCAAGTTAATGTCATTAATGTTGAGTGACACAAATTTCAACCTTA
>CAJQZM010028177.1:0-11471 GCA_907164665.1 Colias nastes | reverse complement strand
TTATTTATAGTTCTACGACAAAAAGTTGCAGGATCAAAGTTGTAGAGAATTTAATTTGCAACAAATAATGTTAACAATTTTTTTTATCAAATAAATAGTTTAAGAGATATATCGTAAAAACCATATCAACCGCTATTTTCAAGATGGCGGCCGTGGGACAAGGGTGGCGACCCCACAAACTTGGTGATAGCTTCACACTGACCACCCCTACACATCAAAAAAATAAAATTGCGTCCTCTAAAAAATGCAACCCCAAATGTAACTTTTCAATGGACCATATAATATATTTTGTTTTAAAATTTTACGATCATCTATTGTAGTCATGTGGGCGTACCTAAATCATACATAAAATTCGACGATTACAATGTAGGTTTCAATACTAAAGGCACGTGACTGTCAAGTGATTCATCGGCCAAGTTGGGCCAGTGAAGCGTATAAGTTGTTAGTATACGAGTACGCATATTGGGATGGCCAAATAAGTTGAGCTACGGACAGGCAGTAGCGCATACATCATCATAGCTCTTACTTCATCAGCCACCGCTGTACCTTTCACAAAATATAGTCACGTGACGGTCGCTAAAGATGAATGTTGTTATTGCTCTATGTAGATTTGTAATAATAATTGTCGGTGTACAAGTGAAAGGTACGACTACACAAGCCATATCCGCCTGGTCTCCAATTGCTAACCGTTAATAAAGCTGTATGGACATTAACACATTTTAGAGGAAATTTTTATTATGCATAAAGATTAAGTTTAAGAATATGTATTTGAATGAAAAACATCTTCAGCAATCTGTGCATGTGGAAGTATTTGTTAATTTATTATGTACTTAAGTCTTTATATTTAAGGGTGATTTAAGGATATAAATAATCAATACGAAGATTTTTTTTCTTGTTTATCGAACATTAATTACGGTGCATTAATTGAATGTAAAGGCAAAAACATTAGAAAATATGCAACTTGAACAAAGTGACATTCTTTGAAAATTATCTTTCGGTTCAGCCTGTTTAGAAGGCTTTGGAGCAAAATCCAGGAATTATTTTGGAGAGTTGAACCGTTAGATTATCGTTTTGATGACGTTTAAAATATATTTATTACCTATTACTAAAACTATTTAATTTAAATTTAAAAAAGAGTGGTTTTTAATATTTTTTTTATTTGTATTTTTTCTTTTCACTTTTGTTTTGTTAACTACTAAACGGCATTTGTTGATATTAACTCAGGTACATTAATTGTTCAATCAATTTAATTACCCACTCATTTAGTGAGAAATCTACAGGTTGTTATTATTATCACGCAATGTACATAATTAATCGCTAATTTTATATTTCTCCGTTATTGCTCATATAAAGTTGTAGGCGTGGTGAGTTTTATGTCGATCTACCTTTGCTTTATTGCCATTAGCTACTAGTAAGTATTCTGTGACTTTACTTTAACTTTGTATGGATAGTGTTATAAACGAGTCAGCTGCTTTTTTTATTTTTCCACAATAACCGCCTAGGACAATGAAAATTTGTTTGGACATTGAAAACCTGAGATTACCAACTACATATCGAAAAAATTGGGATTTTGTGAAAAAATGTTGCAGCATAAAATCAAGCAAATTTAAACTTTTCGATAAACTGCAACTTTAGGGTGAGATATGTATAATAATACGCTATAGGTAAGATTCAATACCTTCGTAGTTAAAATGTTTAATGAGTTTGACAAACAAAATAAACCTAAAACCTAGCAAAATAAATTTAAAACTTTTTGTTAATTTGTTAAGTCTAAAGATTATCTATTAATTATTAAAAAGAAATACTTGATATAACAGTCTGGTTTGTATGTCCAATAAAAACATTTCTAAATTTAATATACTGTTGCATGACCCTTATTTTTTTTTCATTTAACTTCAATATATTAATTATTTACAAGTTGAACACATAGCTAAACTTCATAAAACAAGTTTTTAAATCTAAATATCACCCACCTTTCAGAGGGCATTTTCTCTCTGTCCTTGCTATTTTCATCAGCCATTATAGAGACTTTTCTTTTGCCGTCTGGTGTTGCTGTAGTCTGTGGTGCTATGTTCGTGGTCGGAGGCTTTTCACTATATTGAGGCGGTGGCAAGTTTTCAGCCTTTTGTTGATTTTGCAAATCACTCAGATCGAATGGATATTCCTTTATCGCTGTCATTCGGACGCTCGTTTTACGAACCTGAACAAAAAAAAAAAATTATATATTAGTATATTTGTTAGGTATTTTATGTTTAAACTTTACTATTGGTCCTTATCGGATTAATTTTATAAATAATTATAAAAGCTGTATTAAGGTAGTAATAATAAGATTTACTTTAAAGAACAACACGAAGTTAAAACTGTAGTAGTTAATACAATATACCTTTGTTATATCAATCATACATTAACCATAAAAAAATTAAATACCTATTTATTTAATGACATTATAATTTATTTCAAATAGTAGAATAATTTATTTTAAATATCAATATTGTTTAAATATGCACAAATTCGTATTTGCTCGTTATAAACATGAGGCGACTCGAGCGCAACTCGCAACGTTTGACAAGGAACTGAAAATCCTCAACGGCGGATAGATTACAATACCATTTCAGATAATATATTTTGTAAATAATGTCCTCATGATTATAGTATATTATATTTCATGTTCTCTATTCACACAATTATGCAACGCATTAAAACCAACAGGCAAGTAAAAATGCGGAAAATTACAAAATATTTTTGTAATAATTCTTTTTTTATTTATAGTGCACCTATTCCATTTAACAGACACGGTTAAGACGTATCTTTGTTTCTATTTACTGATTAAATACGTCTATTTATTTGTTCATTAGTAACTATGTATTATTAATTAATTAAAAGCGCCTACAGAAAATTTTAAAGCAATACACGATAAACAAACAATTGTAAGTTTTTTGAACCCATAACAAGTAAATTAATATGAAAGGTGGCAAAAGTCATTATTTATAATTAATTTTTGAAAAAAAAAATTGCAAATTCTAGTCAAAATTTATAGTTTTCTAGCGAGAAATGAAAATCCTTATCATCCAAGTTACCAAAAAAATCAGACCTGAAAATGATCTGTAATTCTTCCATTAACAATATGACAAAATTCTTCATAAATTTTTAGAGTTTCTTACAATATAAAATATCCCTAGACTTTGTTGATGTGTGTACAATTGATAGCCCTAGAAAATTAAGCCGAAAATGGGCCATTAGCGGAAATAATTCATGTAGATTTGAAAATCGCTACAGTTATTCCTTGATATGTCCAGATGATTATATCGAAAGTCCTCAAGCGTGGGGGGTGAGCTAAGGGTGTAGGGGGGGTTCAAAGGACCTTTTTTTAGATTTTTGCTCATAAGTTTAAAATCTACACAAATAGCATCACATATTCCACATAACATTTTCTTTAAATTATTTTCTATTATTTTTTTGTACGGTCAATACTTTAGGAACTACAGGGGGGCAAATTCCTTTTCCTTTCTTCCTTGTGTGGATGTTTTTGTCGATGTAACGTGCAGCTACTGATACAAAAAAAAAATGTATAGATGTATTAGGCTACGTAGGTTTCAAATATGGCATAGCAATAAACTATGGTAATGGCAGTTATCATTTTATTCTCTGGGGACGGCGATATAACGTTATACCCTACTACTTCTATTATTTTCATAATTATCTATATAGAGCTGTAGAGATACTGTTACAAAAAAGGGAGAAATTTAATTTTAATTTATTCTTTTATTAATTATTGTTTTATATTACAGCGGGCATCCGAGCTGGTGGTTGGCTTGATCGTAAGCGATGACCATCGGCTAAGAACATTTGCATAGATTTAGTCTAGCAATTAATTTTCCATAATATACTGAATTACAGAAACACCATATTATTATTTAAAAAATTACAGGATAATGTACGTACATATGAAAAAGGTGGAAATAAAATTATTAAACACCGTCGAGATGATTAATAGGCATAATTCCCTGAGGACCTTTCCTATCCTGATATTCTATCAATACCTTTTAGATATTTTGTCACTCACCATCAAAATATCTGCTTTGTGATGTAATAGACCGGGAGATAGGGACAAGAATTATTGGGTCATTTGTAACAGTATGGCGATTCTTCAGAGGTCTTAGTACGCGATGACAAAAAGAAAATGATGGTAAGTGCGTTGGTACTGGCGGCCAAAAATTACGAGTATCAAATGATTTGTTTCACAAAAATTTTAGGATTTTATGATAAAAAGAAGTGGGCGGTAGTGTCATGCCATATTTATCCAGTCTGAATTACAGCCCACCATACCAACGCGAATGCGTTAATTGAATTGTTATTGTTTTTCAATTCTCTCATTCGTGTAATTTATCCGATGAGTTTGACTAACGCCCACGCGTATGGGCCACCTGTACCAGCGCTATGACCATCATTTTTCTTTTTGTTATTACGTACTAAGACCTCTCAAGAACCGCCATACTGGTATAAATGACCCAATAATTTCTGTCACCATCTCCCGGTTTATAAACATTTGGAATACCAACTTTTGGTGTGATTATATAAATTCGAATCCGTTTTTTTTTCAAGAGACATTGTTGCGACGATGCAAATTCAATTTGCACAATTTAAGCATTCGAAGAACAAATTCTAATTTGCTTGCGTGCTGTAATCTTTGTCAAATCCGTTGTTTGTTTTCATGTATCTTTGTTTAGTATATAGCATATAAACATGGATTTGATTCACATATTTCAATTAACAAATCCTAGATTGTATATGATTGTTTTTCACTTGAGTTTCAATTACCTACTTCTTTTATTGTTTCATACATAACATTTTTTAATGCTTTTTCTTATGAATCTCATAAAGAAATTAGTAACAGAAATATATGCAAGTAATCAAAATACATTTGCAAATATTAAATACTTAAATTTGTAAGAAGTACACTTCTATACGAAGATTTATTACAATAATATTTTACTTTTATTGGTCAATCAACACATACATAAAATATAACAATGGCTTTTATAGCCGGTTATAGCTGTATCATTTGGCATTATCATGTTCAATGCAACACGTTAATCAATATTAAATAGGTAGATACGCCGAATGTTGACAGAAATGGTTTGCGGGTACCGGGCCGGTATTTATTTGCTTAAGTGGTCTCATCACAATCACATGATCTCTCACGAGGAACCGGCCACGAGTTTTCAATCATAATGACACGTTTTTGTAGTTTACGCTTCTCGTCGTCACTCTGTCGCACTCTTAGCCCCCCAACAATTCTTTAATTGGATTGCTCATGCATGCTAGTTGTGAATGTGTCCGCCTCATATGGAACATTGGCCTTTGTTGATTTTAGTAACTGAATTAATTGCATCGTTTCGAAATCAGTCTTTGAAGAGTTTAGTTACGTTAGGGCGCGGCATTGAAATTGCTGTAAGATGGTAGAAATACACCGATCTTGAATATTTAGGTACCCAGGCCATAAATAAAATTATGCGTGAATTTTCTTATTGTTTTTAGGGTTCCGAACCTCAAAAAGAAAAAAACGTAACCGGAAAGGATCACTTTTTTGTCTGTCTGTCTATCTGACTGTCAAGACCCTTTATCTTAGGAACGCTGGCTGAAAGGAGAATGGCGAAACTGGGCCTAACTGTTACAGAAATCATAATATATTTAAAATTCATTATGTTAATTTTAATAATTATTTGTAAAATATTGACTTCTGATTCTATGGGAAAACAAATCTTTGAAAAAAAAGATAATTCGTTCACTACCGGTCATAACAAGCAGAGATGTCAGTGTTGTCAGGAGTAAAATAGTCAAATATATAGATTAATACGAATGAATGTTTATTTTTCATTTTTAGTTTTATTGAATTCAAATGCTATAAAAATCAGAAGCAAAACTTAACTTTTTTTAACACATCTTAATTTATTTAGGTCATTCTATAAAATAAAAACATATTTTACTTAATCAATAATAATTATAACATTTTTATTTAAGTAGCTGGCCATTAATAAATGTCAAATTATTAATCATAGTTGTGTCAGTGATGAGTGATTTGTTATGTTTGTTGTTTGACTTTTGAGTGAAGTTTTAGTAACATTATATTCAAAGTTGCCTTAATCGTCTATTTTTACTCTAAAGATATTATTTGAATTGATTAGTCTTATTATGAAAGCGAATCCTGATGCATCCATTTAAAAAGATATAAGAAATGTACCTACTGATTGTTGATGTTTTGGTAAGTTAAAATGTGTGTTGAATAATATGTGTTGGATCCAATATTTCTATTACCTACTGTTCTACTGTTACACTATTATTAGCTAGACAATGTAGATAGAAAATAAACTTACCTGGACCTAGAAAAAGGCAATGCTATTCATTTAACTCAAGCAAACTAACTTTTATTTTTGTTACTTTACACCCCAATATCTCTGCTATCCCATAGAACAGATCTATAATTATTATATTCAAAGAATTTGTATATTTTTATCTATTTAATCCCCCATAAATCATCAGTGTAACGATCAGGCCCAGAGTCCTATGGGAGTTTGCCATTCTCCTTTATACTGAATACTCAAGTCGGTCGGTCAGTACGGTCGCGGTCCCTTGAAGCTGTGAAAAAATCAAACTTATAAACCAACGTAATCAAAAGATACGGCCGATTATGCTGCAAATTTTCGCAAGTTTCAACATTCGCAAGGGAATCAAAACCTACAGTGTACTTCCTGTGAACACAGAATCTTGAAATTTAGTAAAAAACAATGTCTAATAACACAGATAGAGGAATGATTGCGAAAAACATGTTCTTTTAAGAGGAGGCTCCCTTTTTCATTTCTGGCACTGAGAGACCGGTTACGGTAATAGACGCTAATACAGCCGTAATAAAGTTGAATATCGCGTGCGCTCTTTGATCGCGTTCGAGCTCGAAAAGTAAGTCTCAATTCTTATTTCGTTTATAACTAAAGTAATAATTGATCTAGAGAAAAAATATCTTGGTATTCGATAGTAAACTCTATTTTCTTACTGTTAACATTTATTTTAGACATAAAGTCCAAGTAAATCTTAAAAAAAATGTAATAATCCTTAAAAAAGGCATAATTTTTGAATAAAAAATGAATCGAGCGAAAATGTTACAATTACGTAACTGTCTTGTAGATCGAAAGAAAAAGACCCAATAAATCATATACTAAAGTTCCATTTTGATTGTATGTGTGCCTGTTTCAGAATATGTATGCAAATTCACATAAAATTTAGGGAGCTTCCCCTTAATTACATTATAATACCTACTATATTAAAAAAAATAACATATTTTGAATAATTTTAAACTTACAAACCCTTTATTCATGAATGCCTACATGTATTAAATTGATATTCTCATCAAAATCTCAGGTCTTTAATAACTTAAAATAAAATCAAATTTCTACGTTAACGCAATAAGAAGAAATAGCAATTTAAGCCGCATATTCTGAAACTAACAAATACTTGCAAGGGAATCAAAACTTACATGGTACTTCCCGTGACATACACAGAATTTTGAAATTTGGTAAAAAGCAATCACTACATAGTATAAAACAAAGTCGCTTTCTCTGTCCCTATGTCCCTTTGTATGCTTAAATCTTTGAAACTACGCAACGGATTTTGATGCGGTTTTTTTTAATAGATAGAGTGATTCAAGAGGAAGGTTTATATGTATAATAACATCCATTAAATAGTGGAGAAGTACTGTTATTTTTGAGGTTTCTAATGTGATGTCGTAAATAATTACATTTTTTCCGCTTACATTGCAAACGCAGGCTGAACCCTACGAGTTTTATCAAAATAATGTACTAAGTATTGTACACATTGAAAAGGTCTACAGAAAAGTCCGTGATGGTATATGTCTATCTCTTATGGATAACCCACAATAACTTTTTTTTGTCATTTACTTTTTACGAAAAATAATGGCTAATTTTCGAAGCGATTTTAACCAATACAGCATTAATCCTTAACCAATTAAATACCTTGAATACATTGTTCATTTAATAAAGATCTATATGGCCCTTTACACCGTATGATTTAAGTGAATATTTTCGAAGATATTACAGATTTAAAAATTGCGGGACGTAGCGTTTGTGGCGGTACCGGCCGGCCGCCATTGCACCCGTGCGAAGCCGGGGCGGGTCGCTAGTGTCTAATAAAGCAGATAAAGGAAAAATTGCTAAAAACATAAATATTAAAGTTACATAGTAAAAAATGGGTTTGTTCGTAGCCCCCAGTGCGCGAGTCCAACTCGCACTTTTTATTTTTATTTTCACAGGTACCTTTTGTTTATCACCATTAAAGATTTCGCATCCATTGTAAAGCAAAATTAAATCTATAATTTTAAATTTTAAATAACGCATCAGTAACTAGTAATTATTTATCGAAATCATTTCGTTTATTCATGAGCAATACTTTAATTAAATACTTTATTTACGTTCAATTTCCATTATTGTTAACACATTATAAAAGAATGCAAATGATAATTGTTTTCATTATCACGAAATTTAAACCAAAACTTTATAAATTTGGATACTTGTATTTTTAAGGACAATGAGCCATGAGCTAAAACTCATTTTATTCAAGTAAGTAGTATTCTTCCAGAAGCTTTGATTCGTCATAACATAGTTTTACCATTTTTGCAAATTTTACGCATAAAATGAAATAAAATAAACAGATAATATCAAGCACATCTTTATATTATCGTGAAATACTTACTAATTCACATCTTTATTCTATTAAGAGTTAATTTTTCGCGAGTGTTATCAATGACATCATTTAAGATCAATACATATTCAGGTTCTTTTGTTTTAACCAAATACGTGTAACGTGATATTTGTGTATTAGTATGTAAAATTCTAAAATAGCATAGGTAATATATCTGTTAAATATCATATGGACTTGGATTTGGATCGGAACATCTATTGCAGTTATAACCAACTAGATGTGCCCCGCGGTTTCACCTGCAGTGCTCCGCTTCTGTTTGTCTTAGCGTGATGATAACTTAGTGTTAGCCTTCGTCAATAAATGAGCTATCTAACACTGAAAGAATTTTTCAAATCGGACCTGAAGTTCCCGAGATTAGCGCGTTCAAACAAACAAACAGACTCTTCAACTTAATAATATTAAGTACATATAGATAAAACTAAGATAAAAAACGATCACAGGTCTCGATAATTTTAATAATTAAATACGTATATGTATATACTATATGCGTTATATTTGTATGTTATCAAATGTTTACGTACGAAGCTTTCAGGGTGCTTTTCCACCAGAGATGTGCTGTGCTACGTTGCTGTGAATGCGTTTGTTATCCACCAATCATATTCATTAATGCACTGGTGGAAACGGTCTTAGCTAAGATATTCTAAGATATTATATTTTTATATGGAAGGATCGCGCTATGGAGTATGGACATGTGCTATGGATGCGTGCTATGTTCCGAGCGCCTACTATCGATAGTCGATACATCGCAAAGCTCGAGCTGCGCATACTCGCACCGCCACGTAACTAAGCATTGGTGGAAACGGTCACAAAGTTTCATAGCAAAGCTTAGTTTCATATTACATTTTCGTAGCACAGCTGCATATCACATCTCCGGTGGAAAAGCACCCTTATTCTCAATATCTCGGTTAGTGAAATTATGGAACAATTGACAAAGTTGTTTTAGTAAGTAGTCTCTTCCGTAGGTGCTAAATGACATAAGTGCTAAGATGTTGCTAGATATTAGAAATATATAATAAAAATATGTATATATTTTTCAATTTCTTTGACTTATTTTAGTGATTGTAATCATTTTACTGTTACTTTTTTATTTATTGATAGAAACCAATACAGGTTATCTAATGATCTACCAATTTCATATTAGTTTTAATTAAATATTTATATAATTATAATGTTTACTTCATTCTTAAATTTTACTATGAAATATCAAATATCAATAAGAGTCAATATTTAAACATTACATTTTGCTTGTACTTATATACAGACTAATAAAATATTCTAAATATTTCAATATCATTGCTATTCTTATTATTATCCGTTCTTACATTCTTGTCGATAAGATATCTTAAGCTAGCACTTGAATCTTAACAACGTAAGAAAGATACTTAATCTTCATTTTTCCCTTTGCACTAATCTCTGAAGGTGATAAATAAAATCCCAGAAACGAGTAACTTTTATAAACACAATATCATTCTTAGATATGATTCCCGAAAACGCAATTCGATTGTGGAAAGTAGTAAATAGTGAAAGAATAAACTTATTTAAATGAATGGAGAGGATGAACAGATTAGATAAATTTTAAATACCATTTTCAGACAAAATACACAATTTGTGACGTAACAGACGAGGTCACTAACCACTACGCCATCGCATGTTACCATAGATGTTACCTATGTACATAAACATAACGATGGTTGTATATTTTCGTGAGTTTTGTAATTTGTATCTGTCACAATAACATATTATGTATTACCTTTTAAAATATTTTAGATCTTGCACGATAATGAGACAATTGCCACTTCTTGGCAAGATATTTGTTCATTTAATAATATTAATATTACAGCACACCCCGGACACTCCATACAAAATTATCGTTTTGACAGTCACACTGTAGAGACTGCAAATGTGTGTGTTAACGCTTTATGGTTGGCACATTTGTGACTAGCGTAAAAAAAAAATTCGCGTTTTTCTGATGAAATACATCCGTAAACAGCACAATATCTAACCATTTTCTACGAAAAACGATAATCACAAATCCAAAATAATAAAATTACTTTAAGTCAATTTGATTAATGTTGTCAATCTTCGTTGCGTATCGTCCTTGCAGAAAAATGTGGCCCATTTTAATCACGATCGCGCGGGGTGAGGTAAGTGTTTAATTTTGGCGGGAGGCGGAGAGTGTCCGTTCTGTAGCGTTTAGCTACTATTATGTATTCTGTGATTACAGTTTAATTATGGTATAATACAGAAGAATATAATATGTAGGTATTAAAGATTTTAAACATTATACATGTAGTAGTAGTAGGTTATGAGAACTATAAAAATATTTGACGTTGGTCCACTTGACGAAGTTGGTCCACTCGTCTTAGTTTGAGTAAATAAGCGATAATCTTGAATCTAACCTACCCTGTAATCCGATCTTATCTTATCTACTACTGAAACAATTGAATATAATTCACATATTTTTCTTTTTATTATTAAATATCAATAAAATTAATTTAAACATTATTTCTAATCATTTTAACAAATATTTAGTTTTAGTATCATCTTTCGAATATTTGTATTTATAAACCAACTATGAATGAATAACAATATGAACAGAAGGTGTTATTAGAGTCTGGTATTTTTCCGGTATTGAGCCTGGTATGTATTGATTCACATTTTTGCAGCTATTCTTATTATTATAGCCTTGTTAGTTCACGGAA
>CAJQZM010028175.1:0-29777 GCA_907164665.1 Colias nastes | reverse complement strand
GCGTCCTCTAAAAAATGCAACCCCAAATGTAACTTTTCAATGGACCAATTATGATGCGAATACTTGGCAGTTGGCTCGTGTCTCACATATGCATTAGAACACAACAATATAGCTGGAAATTGTTCTGGGATTGTTAAATTTGTAAGTAGCATAAAATGAACATACAAATTGTGGAAATTTATGGTTCTGGTAATTAGGTTGACATCCATTTGCTCACTATGAAAGAACTTATAAGTAATCTGTAGATTTCACAATCACGACTATCATTTATCCTTTATTTTAATTCGTTCAGTTGATCCGTTCTGTTACATTTTACATAATTCAGTATTAAATATATTATGTATTTTTAAAAATGCTACGAGAAGAACAAGATGATTACAATGTGTTAACGTAAATGTTTTAGCTGAAAATTGTACAAAGTATTTCAAAAAAGAAAATAGACTCATTAATCATTATCATAACAGTGTAGTTCACTGATCATCTCAAGCTTTGTTCACGAAAAAATAGTGTTATTATGTGTTTTGCTGGCAAATGAGTTAAAGTATCGATGGATAGGTTTAATTTATTATTCAGATTCAGTATGAAGCATAACTGATGTATTTAACGGATTTATTAGCGTATTTTATTACACAGTACCTACACACGGCATTTTTGGGGTAATTGGTTCACTAGTTGAACTCACTTCACTAGGTGAACGGCAGAGGCTAGCCTCTGCCGTTCACAACTTGCCGTTCGTCTTTAAGAGCTCTAAACAGCTAGTCAGTTTTTGTAATAAATTATCGGAAATCCTGATATCCCTAATATTCCTTATCTATTAATATAAATTATAAATACGAAATAAACTCTATGTATCTCTTCTTTACGCCGAAATTGCTGAACTGATTTCCATGAAATTTGGTATAAAAATAGTTTGAGATCTGAGGTTTTATCGCGAAAATCGCATGGAAAAGAGAGATATGTGGTATTTAATTTGACTACGCGGGTGAAGCCACATCTAAATCTTGTAGATTATAAAGATTAAATACTGTGACATTACAGGCTTGTGTCTTCAATTACTTCTATTTCTTTAAAATATTGAAGAAAGATAGCAACAATTCGCCCACCCGTACCGGATCAAATTGAGCTCATGGTTGATTCGATCACGAAATAAAAGATTTCTAAAGTTGATCATTTCCCTGAAATCTAAGAGAAAATCAGTTCTTCCAAGTGTAAAGGTCCCACGTACGTGCCCAGGTTAACCAAGCGGGAAGGCTCGCCGGCGTCGACTAACGAACGCGCCTCGCTTGATTGGAGCTCGCGGGTCACGGACTCACGAAGCGATCGCCCAGAGCACCACGCCTTCCGCATTATTTCCGAATTGGAAAAAATCAAAGCTCCAACGTATGCGGCATCCGCAAACAAACAAATAATACAGAACCACCGCCAATACAAATGAGTAGCGATACGATATACGGCGAGCGGAATGCGAAGTCGCTGTGGATCCGAGCGTGGGCTCGACGCAAATAAACGTCCGCCGATGTGTTTGTAGAAATTTGTTGCGATGTTTATCGAATGAGATGCGTGCCTCTAATGTAAATATTGCGTTACAATTTACTGGTATTATTTCCAATCATTTTAACAAACAAAGCTGACATTTTAAGCACAAAATGTTATGATCCTACGATGTAGCTTAAGCCTACATAATTATGTAGTTGATTCATGATAGTTAATTAATAATGCTAACCAATACACAAGATTAACTACACATAATATCTCAATCAAACGTCCTTTAACGCAAACTATATTCCAACAAATGCCAATAATAAATAATGGCAATGGGCAATTAAGCTCGGGGTCAGAACAATCGGCTGGGCATCGAAATGCACTTTGCAAATGAACCGAATAGGGCGGGGGCGGTGCGGGCCAGTGAAATGTAATTAAACACGAGATGCACGCGCTCAGATGCAGCCTCCGATCTGTGCCAGATGCGATGCTGATAAGCGATTGTATCATCATTAATGAAATTAAATTGATTATTGTTGCGTTCTATTATTTTAGAATGTTATTGGGTAGACTAAACTAGAGGTAACCAAGAAACAAAAAAAAAACATGGAAAAAAAACAATTCATCAAGATTTTGTCTTAACAGATTAAAATAAGGAGAGAGAATTAAAAGAATATCTAATGTGTAAATCAAAAGAAAGAGAAACAGGATATTAAGTGATTAATGCACGTAGAAAGCTTTTCGAAGTACATATAAACCATGTTTAATTAAAAAGGTTTTTTCAATGGCAATTCATTTCATTTCAGTCAAAGAGTCAAACCCATTGATTAAACACACTTATTCCTCGTATATGACTTATTTCTCGCAAACAAAATGTCACAGAAACAACGTGTGTTGACAGTTCAACCGTGGACACCTAACACAAACCGCGAGGGTAGTTTGTGCAAACAATGGCGAACAACGGTTTAGTATTAAAATAAACAGAGTTTCGCATCGCCATGTGCGCTCTGACGGGCGAACTGTAAACAGCGGCTAATGTATTCAACGGAACCTTGCTGCCAAACTTCACCAGTCCTCGCCGAAACTCAAGCCTGTTAACAGTTGAACGTACCGCTTTATCTGAATACCATAAATGTTTCAAATGCTACTGACATACCCGAAATACGAGTACCAAAAACGCAATTTCCTATGTGCTCCATTTCTACCCATGAAAGCTTTATCATTTTATGAAGCATTTGCTCAATACAAAATGGGATAAGTATTTGCTTAATAGACACGACGGACACATAATAATCCGTAAAAATAGTGAATACTCTCACCGTTTTTCTAGTTGCAAGACTTGAATAAATTTAAAAAATAATATTTAACTTTAGTACTAAAAATACACTTTAATACAATTTTAAACACATAACAAGGTTACGTAAAGTTACAGAACCGCAACTGTGAAAACGTTTGCACAGTCTATCTGTACATAGAGGTCGGGTCGAGCGTCTTTATTTGACACGTTGTAACCATCGAGGCGTATGAAAAACGAGAGGCCGCGCGGAATGATCTAATTGTATTCATTAGCCGGGACCGGGTGCGCAAATATTGGCTGAAGCCGGCATAGACTCGCCTGGGGCTCTCCGCACTCCGCCCTGAACCAACGCCTTTCATCTATATCTGTGGAACTCTCTAGATTAAACTCTAGATTAAAGGTGCTTTTTAAATCTTTATCTTATGTGCGGTTTAAGGAACAACGTGTTCGTTTCTCGTTGACTTTTTCATTTATTCGTCTGGAAACGTTATAATTTTCTTTAAGTAATTATTTTTGTTTGAAATGTATTGCTATTTTATACTTTAACTAATTGTTACGATTTTTCATCACAATATATTCATATAGTACCTAGTTGAAAAATCAGAAACCTATTCATAGAGAATTAAATAACTAAAATGTAGCATATATCAATAAGATCTAAGAATGTGAAGTAAAAATATAGTTATTTACAAACAATGTCGGTAAAGATTAAAAACCAGTAACAAAGTACAATTTAATAAAGTATTTATCCAATAAAAGATAGCAAAAAGTTAATCAGTCGTCAGCAGAGCGGCCGAGCGATCAAACACCAAACACACCCTCCTGTTTATACTTAGCGGATGAAAAGGCAACATCGAACGCCCCGGAATAATATTAGCTACCCTCAATAATCCATCCAACTCCAACATCATAATTTTGACTGCCAAAATAATCTCTATTACCATCAATATAACCTACATTTTAGTTTGCGCAAATGTAACTTGTTAAGTCATTCTATGATCGTAAGTTTTTTTTACTAACCGGTAACATGTGTTAACATTTGCTTATAATCCAAGATTAACACATCATAATAAAGAGATGAATACGTAGTTTACTTAGTCCGTATGTCGACGCTATTCAACAGTATTTAGTGAACAGGTCTGTGCGATTAATAAATACAGGATTAAATAAATAAATAAAAATCAAAACCAACGCCACGCCTTAATCATTCTTATTTCAAGATTCAGAATTTACAGAAACTTTTCTGTACGAAAAGTTCTTATTAAAAATGTAAAAAAATTTTAACCAAGGAACTGACTTTTTCCTCATAGAAATCAGACTAACAGAGATAATATTGTAATACTACACAAGTAGTATTACTGTAAGACGATGTCTATACTCTATGCTGGTTAGAAAGAGTCCCTACAAAAGACAATTCCACATAAAAAACATTATCAAATTTAATTTCATCACATCACGTGACGCAGCTACTTTTTCGTAACAAGTCAATGAATTTTTAATGTTCCTATGTCCTGGTTGCAAATAGTTGGACAGTGTAAGCCCGCGACAGATGTGACCCTCGTGAAACACGCTCCATTACCTACAGCACTGTATCCGTGGACCGTTCCTTTCATAAACATTTTTATTTATGTTACTCAAATGTGCACTATCACTTCTATTATCACCAATATTTTTTTACGCTTGATGTGAAACAACATCGTTTCATTGATGCATTGATTGAGTTTTATTAAGTTTACTTGTTCATTTGTTCTTAGCATTTGTATAGTATAATTGTGTGAAATATATGTCATGTTTAAACTACAGTAAGTAGATACCGAAGATCATATTATCCTATACATTTTAGTAAACATTTTTTCTACACCACTACTACATAAAATAAAAGGAAAAGTAACATAGAGACATCTATAATCCAAATAAAGCTCTACCCACACAAGTCTATAACCTACACCAATTTCAAATACAATAAATCATTCGCTGATTGACCCAGCACTTCCATGTTCGACATTGAAATTAAAAATGGCACAGATTCGAATCAAATTGACAGATCACCGTGATCATGCGTGCACGCTTCCGAGACAATAGGCTAATCAGTTGATCTAACGGCACGTGACACGGCAAATAAGCGATACAGATCGGCAGATGTTACCTACAATCAATTCACCCTTGTTGTACTAATTTCTCGTCGCACTTAAAATTAAGGTCAAAATTTGTAACTAGATGATATGAACTGGCTTCATAGATTTTTTAATTCAGTTTTCAAAATTTCAATGTAGCTCTACTATTCGTATATATTTAGGGTTAGATATAATTTTTGGTATATACATAATTAGTATTTTATTTTTATGATATAATATTTTTTTTAATAAATCAGTTTCAATTGTACCTAGTCTTCAAGTAGTTAAAGTCTTAGGTATGTAGGCGGATAAAAATTGAATTTATGTAAAAAAATCTCATGTATTTATTACCCATGAAATCCTCCACGGCTTTAAAAATTGAATTCATCTATTTGAAGGTACTTTAACAACCAACAGATGGATATCTCATATTTTGATAGACTCTCAGTTCATTATATGAACGGAGTGAGCGTTAAATGATTCGAGAACTGGTTGATTAATGTACTACGTGGGGAAGAAAAATGAAATAATGTATTGTTAATGCGCAGACAATATCGGCACTTGTCCCTCGCACTAAATGGTTTGTGAACGAAGCCATCGTTACGAAGGGGCCAGAATCACTTTAAATAACGATTCGCCAATGGCTTTTTTAAAATAAATGTGATATAATACTCTTGATGTATACTACAATAATATGTTTAAATGCAAAATTGTAGACCTCAGTTGCCCATTGTAAATTTTGTTTTTATGTAGGTATATACATGTGGTTTTGAATACTTTGTGTTAGATAATATTTTCTGTTGAAACCACGGCTGTACCCTTCCAGCTCCTAAAGATTTCCGCAAAACAATTCGGCCATGATAGCCATATATTCATATCGTACGATAGTTTTTGACATTTCGCCTATGTTCCCCTCCTATCCATTTGGGAAAGTTATGTGACATTGCTATTTTATCTTTTACATATTTGTGTGAATCTTAGTGTATTCAATGTGTAAATAATACCGACAGAAGTAATTATGAAACAAGTAGAATATAGTTTAAACGTATAAAATCTTAATAAACTTCTTAATTGTACACTTTGTTACCAACTAACATTAATATCAATTTAATTAACTCCAAAATTCAAGAGTACATATCATTTTAATTTTAAGGACCTTTTATAATTATCATATCTATAAAAATACTTCTATTTATAAATTATAACTGAATACTTTACCATGAACATAAACAATAAATAATTTTCATAACGTGTGAAAGTAACGCATAAATATTGCTATAACTCCCTTGACACTCCAAAAGTAATTCCATGCCGTATAACAATTTTCTCATTGAAATTGTAGTTTTATTTTATAAGGGATGCACTTGATCCCATGGCGTCTCCAGGGACTGCGCAAATCGCGAGCTAAATGAAAAATAATTGTGGGAATGTAACATGTCTGATGTCCCTCATGTAAATAATGATAACTGATAAAAAGATTTTCTCACGTTTAATGACAAGGCCATAAATATAACTTTATTGTGGGTCAAATCAAAATATATAGTACAGTGGTTTTACAAACTTAGGTATCGACCATGTAATTCTTAGATTTAGTAAGTTTATCATAAAGGTTGTCGCTGCTTTTAATAAACTTTTAATTTCAGACTAATTACATTTAGATCCTATATTGATTATTTTAACAATTAGTAACAATTATTTATATTAACTGAGTATACCTACCCTAATAACACTGCTGTTGAAGTTTCAGTGTTTATCTATACTTCACTACATAGTATAAAACAAAGTCGCTTTCTCTGTCCCTATGTCCCTTTGTACGCTTAAATCTTCAAAACTACGCAACGGATTATGATGCGGTTTTTTTTAATAGATAGAGTCATTCAAGAGGAAGGTTTTAGTATATAACTTATTAGGTTTTAGATAAAGCGGGCGAAGCCGCGGGCGGAAAGCTAGTATATTATAAAGCTGAAGAGTTTGTTTGTTTGTTGTTCGTTTGAACGCGCTAATCTCGGGAACTACTTACTGGTCCGATTTGAAAAATTCTTTCGGTGTTAGATAGCTCATTTTATATCGAGGAAGGCTATATATCATCACGCTACGACTAACAGGAGTGGAGCCACGGGAGTGAAACCGCGCGGAGCAGCTAGTAGGATATAAAGAAACCCATGATGAAATGTAATATGAATATTGTTTTAATAAATACAAAGTTTTGTACAATAATATGTATCATGTTATGTTTAAACGTGTATAGTGTATTGCCTAGTATCAAATTCATAGTATAGAATATAGATAGCCAAATAGGAATATGAATATTTATATTATTACTAGCTTACCGCCCGCGGCTTCGCCCGCTTTCTCTAAAACGATTTGAGATTTAAACTATCCTATCTCTCAAGTTGGATCGAACTACACATAGTGTGCGAATTTTATTATAATCGATTAAGTGGTTTAGGAGTCCATTGAGGACAAACATTGTGACACGAGATTTATATATATTAAGATAATTGAACTGCAATATGAAAAACACTAAATTAGCTATGTATTTGTGTATTATCATCTATTATAGATTTATTTTACTTTCGCAGGATATTCTTTCAAACTGTAAAAAGATGAGGGTAATAACTTTTAGGGGTAGAATTGTATTAAGATAATAAGTTAATGATAAATGCATTGGGAAGTGCGGAATGACACCTCGTATCGTCTCCGCATTAACAAGCCCTCTATTTCCATTTTAATAATTTTAAGTGCTCTCTGCTCTATATTCGAATGAGCTTATTTATGGATACTTTTCTAACGATTTAAACAAAAATGTAGCATTGAAATTATGTTAAGCATTTACTACTACTAAATTTTACTATAAATATAAAAAAAAACCTTAAATTCAGTTCTTTAAATCTATACTTTGTACGGCGATGATACTAATTGATTCATAAATATTTTATTTTATTCTTACGATGTTCTTTTCCACTTTTATTCCAAAAATATTATTATCATCCATATTCTTGACCAGACATTAACTATTTAGCTTCCCAGTACAAGGAGCGTCGAAGTCAATAATGTGACATCGGAATAAACAGAATAATATTGCAACAAACGTCATGTAGGATCGCACGCATCCCGTGGGAGACACAGGTCACGGGCTAGGATGTAATCGTGCGTACGATCGCAGCTTCCCACGATACGATATACTGAGCTACCGTATCGAATGTCACGCCCTTCATGTGTATTAACGCACGAGCCGTGCTTTGACATCCTCATTACATTATCAACAAGCTTCCACGATAGTACCGAGCAGATAAGGAACTGTGTTAAATTTGATTATTTGTGAGAGATAAATTATTAAACATGCTTACGATCTCACCAATATGATCTATTTTTATCCGGCATCAGTGAAGCTTATGAAAGAATTAGGATTTCAACATGCTTTAGTGAACGACTCCTATATATCTCCTATAAGAAATATAATATCTGCAATGTTTTTTAGAATTTTAAGTAACAATTTACCATTTTTTATTTTCATTTTGATCATCCAACGGAACCTATTCTAATATCCCCGCTTATCGTAAAGAATATATATTCACAGTAAGTATCTCTTTGCTACTTATTTCAATCCCTAACACTCCAAAAGTAATCTACATAATATCTCATATAGGATGAAAACGTCAAGCCAACGTTAAGTGATTACTAAGCCTGCCGCGAACCGCAATCAACGCTATTAACTACGGGTCCTAGTTTCATTTAGAGGTCATTACGTTTGACAAACATTCAAATAAAACCACAAATCATTTTGGTAGAACTTGGCACAGTCTTCGTGTAATAATTAGGGTAAATTGTGCTTATTTATGACATACGAAATGAGCAAGTATATGTGGGAGTTTGGAATTAATTGTTTCTGAAAATTGACTATGTTTTGCTCTTTTTACGAGAACTTAGGTAATGAGATTTTGAGCTGTACTTTTATGTAAAAAAATAAAAATAAACTATATTCATCGTGTAAAGTAAAAAATTAATAGAGATGGATTTTTATAATGACTATTTTTTATAATTTTCCAATGCTGTACCGAAAAATAAGAAAATCTAAATGTACCGGATTAGTAGGATTGCAAGTTTATGTATACTTGTAATCCTACTAATCCGGTGCGATCAGATCACATCACAAACAATGCAGTGCATTAATAAAATTTCATACCCCATTAAAGCAAGTTATAACAAACAATTTGTGGCAAGTGCGTCGAATCGCACGCGCAAGCTCTCGAGGCCGCGTGGCGGGCACGCGCGCGCGCCACCTGCGCGGCTGAGGGATGAGGGAATCATTGTCACATGTCATGTGACTATGTACAAATACATGAAATGCTGTTTGATTTCACGGAGGAGATAATGTTAAAATTTTTATACTTTATTAAATATTAATCAGAATTGAAAAGCGTTGGCACCATGTAGAGCTTATAATTCATTGTATCATCATTTAGTATTTAAGAGGCCGTATCGATTTTAAGAGTGATTTTGACTTGTTTCTTTAATTCTTTAGGAGCTCGTTTAAAAAAACTAACTACTATGTTATATGAAAGTAATGGTATAATTTAAAATTCTCTAGAATATTCGATTATATAGATTTGCCGTAACAACGTTTGCGCTCCCGTATATAATCGAAAATTCTAGAGAACTTTAAATTATTCCATTTCTTTCATAAAACATATAATATGTATTTTTTTTATTGCAAATTTTTAAGCATTAACCTATCATTTAGTGTGTATTTTTTATTTTTTTTTTAACTCTGTTGTAAGAACTAGAAATTCGACGCCATATACGCATAAAATTTCATCAAAGTAAGGCTATTTTAACTTATATGTTCTTTAAATTTTTCAATAAAAGTACATAAATTGCCTCGAACATATTTTAGGATGTCTCAGTGTCTTTACTGTAGTATATTTTATAAGAAAACTTCTTCTATTAAATTCCGTGTAAAATACAAAGACACGAACGTCCCGCATGGAAAAAATTGAAACACGCCTTAGGTTATTGGCTATTAAACAAACTGGACAATGAATATCAATAAATTGTCTCGAACGTATTTTAGATATTGAATGAATCTTTAATTTAAGATATCATCACACATTGTTACTAATTTAGTTTTGTTAAACGAGCTTCTAAAGAATTACAGAAACAAGTAAAAATCGCTCTAAAATCGATAAGGACTCTTAAGTAGTTTTAAGTTCATATGGGCCGTAGTTTTAAGTTATAATAAGACCTTTAACTATAACTACATTTGTTGCCTGAAATAAAGAAAGAAAGAAAGAAATAAATTGTAATAATTTCGTTGAATTGCCACTTATAAGAACCAGTAAAATAGATATCAAAATAGATAGATATCTCCTAGATTATCTAATTAAAAGAAAGCAATATTGTGCCATTTCATTTCATTGTTAGCTTCCGTGGAAGAAGAATAGGTATACTTATTGCGTTTCAACTAATTAATTTATATTAATGAAATAACATTCAATGTTACTAAACAAAACAAAGAAACAACCAAATCTAATACTGCAAAAGGTGCATCGTTATTCCAAGCAGCCTTTCGGTCCCCAGGGTTCCTGAGGTAAGATCTAAGACATGGAGCTAGATTGACATTTTGCTGGCATTCCCGCCGGTGGCCTGTGTCAATCTTTATTGCATAGCTGGGGCATACAGGCCGCCGTCAAGTGTCATATTGTAGATGACCAGCACTCAGACTATTGGGACAAACCCCTATAACTCGAGTGAGATTATAAGATGAGAAATCGTATTGCAACAAGACATTTTTGCTTGATCGTAAAAATTAATATGGATAGAGCAATAATCACGAATTGGTTTTAGAACCTTTAAAAAGTTTATTGTTTCCAACAACCAAATCTTTTAATTTAAAATCTTTGCCCAATAATAATAAATTCTATCTGGTATAATATTAATATTCATTTGTTTTTACACGTGTAGGTAACAGTGTGCAGTGTAGGTAAGTATTAGTAATTAAAACATTGTAGGTATTACATTGTTCATAATAAGTTAATGTTTTAGTACTACGTTACAAAAGTAAATTATAATAGTCACTACTGTTCTACAAAACCATCTAACCTGCAGCAATGAAACCAAAACATTTGTAATCACATAGATATTTATCGACTCGGACGGAATCGTATCGTGATGGATTAAATTGCCCTGTCCCTATGACAACGTGGGCACGGAAAAAACACCTCGTGTATTATATACCATCTGGTCATTTTTCAAGTGATTCCTTTTGCTCTCCATTCGCAGGTGGCCTTGCTTTTATTATCTACGTTTATATCAGAATTTTATGAAATCACGATACATAGGTAGTTAGGTTGGATATTTGAGCTCCTACTTACTTATTATTGAAATCTGTACGATTCTGTACACAAAAAAATATTGTATATAATATAAAGATATATTTTAATATTTCAATTGAAAAACCACTATAATTGAGTTTCTGTTCAATTGAGAATTGCTCATGCATTCATAGACCCAAATAAAATTGACCAATTGTTTAAATTAAACAAATTATAATTTCCATTGAAACTTAACCAAAAACAAAATCACAGACAACAATCAGCTCACGGTTGTCGAATAAATAAAAATTATTTTATTACGAATATATTTCCCTCGTACACTACAATGAATACTGTATTTACCGCGGGTCGCATCCCAATTTTAATTGTAATATGTGAATTCGTATTTTGCAGGCGAGTTTTAATTATCAGGAGTCGCGCTCGCTTGAGTTACGCGACCGCTCACAATATTTATGGCAACTCCCGACCATTCCGATACACTTTTTAACGTAATGAGCGCTTGTTGCTAGCAACATTGTACGGGGGTGCGGGTGGCGCGTGTATATTGCTTTACGATTGTTTTTCCATTATGTATTATGTGTTTGCGGTACTTTTGTTTACTTTGCTTTACGTGGGCTTCTGAATATTGAATATACGGCAGTTTGTTACAGAGATTATCATCTGCGATATTATAGCCGTTCTTTCTTCTAATTGCAACATTAACAATTCAGCCGTAAGATCATTAACAAAAGGTATATAAAAACTTCTTCAGTTTTGCAAGCAAAATAAATACCATCCTAATTATTTATTTATGTCAGTACAGAAATAGTTTCCGTCGGCATCGTCAAAAGAAATATAAGATTAGGATCGGCGAGTCACAAGCTAAATCTATGTGATCAGTTGTACAGGACAGCGCGCAAGTAACCCGGATCCGTTTAAATATTCAAAAGGAGCACACGTCGCAGTAGAACCGCCTTAAATAAAAATGAGCGCCTATTATGAAATTAACAAATGCCGCGGAATGTCTGCTATGTTTTTTTTTCCACCGTTCCCGTCAGCCGCGGCCGAATTACCGGACACTAATTGGACTGTGGAAATGCAGTGACGGACGGAAAAGCAATATTTTTTTATTGCTCAACGTGAATATATCCTAAGTGGTTTGATTATTATGGCCACATTTACGCTTTCTGTAGAGCTATGAAGGGACTTGTCCCGCAGTACTACAATTAATAGAAAACAAATGATGATTTACGTTAAATTTTATGACGTTATATTATATTATGTTGCTTTTATAATATTATTTTACTATTTTTGGGATACTTTGTGCTATTTTTAATAAATTCCAGTTACAAACTATTATAGTGGAATGTTTCAACTTACCTATGTATTTTTAAAACGTAGATATTAAACTATCATCGTCATATTATAAACTTAAAAAAAATTGAACCCCTGAATATACATTCCTCCAATCAAACACTGTAGAAAAACAGAGTAGTCCCTTCCTTAATATATAAATATTTTTTCTTACCTGTACTCTCGCTTCTGTTAAGTCTATTTTCATCGCAATCTCCTCTCTCGTGTAGATGTCTGGATAATGTGTTTCTTGGAATGCTCTCTCTAGTTCTTTTAGTTGTGCTGATGTGAACGTTGTCCTGATTCGACGCTGTTTCCTTTTTTCGGTTAAGGATCCCTCGTGACCGCCATATACTTTGTACGGTAAGCCGGCTGTTGACAAAAAACATATTTAGACATATAGCCAACATTGACAAATCGGTGTATTACACGACTCATAATGCTAGGCATTAGAGAGTGCTCTACCACAGTATTACAATAGGAAATATATTGTAATACTGTAACTCTACCATTGAAAAATTGTTTTTGCCTTGCTTTAGCTACTTGTACTAACTGTTTAGTGTATTATACGATTGATAATATATACGTAATTTAGTTTAATGTAATACATTATGATGAATTAACCTTCAATTAGATTCATTATACTAAATTTATACAGAATATAACGTGAGTATTCTAAATGAAAATGAAAGAAAAGCTGCAGGATGTATTATAGCGGCCATTTTGTCTCCCCTCCGAGAGTGCGCCCTCACCCAATGTAGGTATCTACAAATTCAACAATATACCCTTGTATTTATACCTACATTTAGGTTACACAAGGTTTGCTATTTAATTTGCATACAAAATTGTAAATTAGTATTGCCTCATTTTTATTTATTTATTTATTTATTTATAAGCTTTATTGCACACAAACAGAAAATACAAATTTTACTTAATAGGACATATTTAGTCAAAAGGCGGCTTTATTGCTACAAGCAATTTTTAATAGTCGTGGTTAGTTATTTTATGGTACAAAAGACTTTTTTTAAATAAATATTGTATATTTACATATTATATTCTATTATATACATTTACAGCAATTTTATCATATTTTTTAAATATTTATGATTTCGGTCTGATTAAATTGAATAACTACAGTTTAAGTACTATCCGATTTTAGTATTATGTCTTGGTTCAATATTATAATTATACTTTCATTGCGATAACATTTATGAAAAGTTTCGGGGATGGCTAATTTCAATCTAAAATTGAACTAAGTGTTCATAAAAATTGGTTGTCCTGAATTTGTAGATTACAAAGGTTATATTATGTTGAGTTCAGTAGAAAAACTGTAAGGTAGGGATGTCGCGTGGCATCCGTATTGATCGTAACTCGTAGCCGACGCTACGCTAGCGTGCTACGACTGAAGAAAAACTGCACATAATTATCTAACGGAATAAAAGAAATTCTTATTTAGTTGAATCGATTTGTATTTAATAATCTATCCATCTGGCAATCTTTAAGCTTATAATGCTTTATAGTAAGTAATTTAAAATGATTTGATTTTCATGTCGTAAATACTCTCTTAGATGCTTTTGTGCTTTGACTAAAAATATAGCAATATTATCATAACCAAGAAGAGTCTGGCACGGCCCTGACCAGTACGTATGACGTATAAAATCCTGATCATTTTGATATTCAATTAGCGAGTTGTACAAAGCATAATGGGCTCGTATTAGACATAAGAGACGCGGACATGCGGCGGGCAACGGAAGACCGCAGACCGCACGCGCACAGCGACAATTACCTCAAATGAACCGGAATTAATCGAGACTCGCTTCTTGGCCGAGCTGCGGTCTCATTTGCATTATTAATAGAGGGTGCAGGGGAGGGAGGGGAACCAGCGCTATGTCTCTGCTCCCCGCCCGCTCGCAATTTGCGGAACCTAATGAAGAGGATCTTCGCAAGATGTTCCATTCTTATGATCTTTAATTTGAGTTTCCAGTTCGTAGGTCAGAAGGGCTCGCTCATTGTTATTGCTACTTCTATAATATCCGTTTGCATGTTACATAATCATTATTATCATATTATGTATATTCCTTTTATAATAAATTAAAAGTAAGCACATAATTCGTAACGTCATAACTTAATTTAATATACTGCGATCACTTAATCTATTAGATTTCTATTTCTGTTCTAAACTATCTTCACTGATAAGTCTTTTACTTGATCTATTACATAATCGTGTTAATGTTATATGTTTACATCCAAACAGTTACGTATTCCTAACATTCCTGATGATACAAGGGAGCACGTGGCACTAATTAATCGTCAGAGAGCGATTAATTCCCAGGTGATATGATCCGTGACTTATTCGACCCCCTAAGCACCTCCTCACGAACCAACAACAGCCTTAACTAATTACAGCGAGGTGAAACTGCCTGCGGAGAAACGAAGAAAGTCGAATATTATGTATATTTTAGAATATTAAAGAAGGAATAATCAAAATTCGTGCAATGTTCTGTTGACAGTAAAAAGTAAGGGTTTTATTAAAATATAGTTCACTATATTCTAAGTGAATCGGAGTTGTTTTATCTCAATTTATCCGAAAAGCTTGGCATCATTTTTCTCACGTCACGCAGAAAGTTTGTAGACATCCATAATGCAACCTACGTCGACGCGTCATCGCGGCATATTGCGCTCAAGCCGCGGGAAGGGTTACTACAGATTTGGTCCATTGAAAAGTTACATTTGGGGTTGCATTTTTTAGAGGACGCAATTTTATTTTTTTGATGTGTAGGGGTGGTCAGTGTGAAGCTATCACCAAGTTTGTGGGGTCGCCACCCTTGTCCCACGGCCGCCATCTTGAAAATAGCGGTTGATATGGTTTTTACGATATATCTCTTAAACTATTTATTTGATAAAAAAAATTTGTTTACATTATTTGTTGCAAATTAAATACTCTACAACTTTGATCCTGCAACTTTTTGTCGTAGAACTATAAATAAAAAAGTTATAAGCGAAAATTTTCAGAAATTAGAGATATTTATATTTCTCAATAAAACTTTTTTTTATAATTTTACGTAGAAATGATATTTGACCATTTTTGTAGATTGTTTTTCGAGGAACAACTTTTATATACAACATTTTTTCATTAATTAAATAGCTAAGGTTTTACAGCGCTCCGAAGTGAGTACTAATTTTCAGTACTCTGTACTATACAGTATACTTATATTATGTGTGTACTAATAATAATTTGTCATCAGTAATGGTTTTTTTTGTTATTATAATATTTTAAATAATTAATTTTGCAATATCACTAATAATTAATTATTGAATCTTTTCCCCACCACCCAGGAGGTAGAGTCTGGAAGCGCGACTTTTTTTTACGTCGAAAAGCAGGTCTGAAATGTTCTGCAGTGTGCTTCTATTGTTCTGGAGTATGAGAAAAGAGCCAATAGCCAATATATGTATAGTTAAGAGTACTGAAAAATAGTACTCACTTCAGAGCGCTGTAAAACCTTAGTTATTGACGTTATGAAAAAATGTTGTGCATAAAAGTTGTTCCTCGAAAAACAATCTACAAAAATGGTCTGATATCATTTCTTCGTAAAATGATAAAAAAAAGTTTTATTGAAAAATATAAATGGCTCTAATTTCTGAACATTTTCGCTTATAACTTTTTTATTTATAGTTCTACGACTAAAAGTTACTACACCAAAGTTGTAGAGAATTTAATTTTCAACAAATAATGTTAACGATATTTTTTTATCAGTTAAATAGTTTAAGAGATATATCGTAAAAACCATTTCAACCGCTATTTTCAAGATGGCGGCCGTGGGACAAGGGTGGCGACCCCACAAACTTGGTTTTAGCTTCACACTGACCCCCCCTACACATCAAAAAAACAAAATTGCGTCCTCTAAAAAACGCAAGGTTAGGGCTAAAAAATGTAACATTTCAATGGATCAATTAATGGACATCAAACGTAGACATATCCAAAAATTATACTACTACTACAGCAGTATTTCTTTATTTTTGAAGTGAAAACTTCTTTAACCGCTCATATGCTTGAGAAAAAAAAAATGACCCCTTGCTTAGCTACGTGCATCCACAGTTGCAAAAACACGATCGAGAATCTTGTTTCGTGCAACTGTGGTTGCAAAGCGACTTTCTTATTTCAATTGATTATAAACTCTATTTCATACTCTCAGAGTCTAATTTTTACGTATTTAAACCAAAGACAACTAATTGATTCGTCTATTTCTACCCAACACTACCAACCTTTCAAACAGAATTTTGGGAATATCTTAGTTTGTATCTTACGTGTCTTACAAGGAAGTGTTAAAATATGCCGTAATTGTTGTATTTTATTGATTTCTACTCGTGTTTACTTACCAGATTATTCTCTAACATGTGTTTTATTGTTATAAAGTAATATTTTAGTGACCGTTGTAATAAATATGTATTAACGACGACTTTAAAAGTTAGTAGACTTTAGACGATTTCATAACTTTTTAAGGTATACGGTAATCATATATTGTAAAAATAACACAGTTTTGTATAGTATTATTTCAATAGCAATCGATTACAGTCAATATATTTGAAGTACTCCTCTCGCGGAAGTCATAAATTAAGTTTTAATAGCGGTGGGTCGAACGCGCGGCGCACGTTCCAGAGCACTAGCAAAGTAGGCTACCTTTATTTTTTTCGGCAGCTATTTAGCGTATTTTATTTTTGCAACTGTGGTTGCGCAAAGCATATGAGCGGTTAGCGGCGTTGGGTATAAAATCTTAAACTCGCGTCAGGACACGTGGCCTGATCGAAAAAGCGTAAGACGGATGTTTTTTTTTTTTTTTAGCCCTTATATTCCATGCGTAAGACGGATACCATTCCAAAATATCAAACATGCTGAACTTCTGTCGGCACTCCCGGAGTGCAACCCGTCTTTTTGAAGTGAAAACTTCTTTAGCGGCGTTGAGCACTTTTTCAGTAATGGGTATAAAATCTTAAATTCGCGTCAGGACACGTGACCTGATCGAAAAGACGGATACCATTCCAAAATATCAAACATGCTCAACGTTAATAATCAAGTTTTCACTTCTGCCGGCACTCCCGGAGTGCAACCCGTCTTTTTTTTTAATCATATCACTTTAATATTGTCGGGACAATCAATTGAAATATTGTGATGTAAAACGGCTATAAAACACTTCTAAAAGTAATGCACGAAAGCAATTTATTTTATATTTGCAAATAAACATGTGGGTAAATTTACGTAATGGTAGCTATAAAATTTATATTTTCGAAGACGAAGTAAAGTGTGTTGGCGTTCGGAGCTCATAAATATAAAGAATAATATTTAACTGCTTTCGTATTGAAATGTATCTTATAATTTGATAACAATTTTATCTAATGATAAAATGTATAATTATGTATTATGTATAGTATGTCATATCATGTACAAAACGAACAAGCAAAAGTTGAGATCATTTGCTTTTACTTGAGCGCCACAAATACATTTGTAAAAGTTTTCTTTCCGTGTAGAATCTCTAGAATAACATAACATTGTAGAAGTTACGATCGCGGCTTACGTACGACGCAGTTGAACTGTAAGATATTGCCTTTTTTATGGCCCACTCAACTATAGTATACTTTGCTGGGACAGAATAGATCACATGATGCGATAAAATATTGCTCTCGGTCCTGGCAGCAAATCGAATTAACCCGTCCACTTGCATGCAAAGGCGAAGGCGACATGAGAATAGAAATTGCGATATTGGTTCAGGATGGATGCCGGGATACGCGGTTTTCCCTTTACATCAAATCAAATTGAATAAATATCTACTGGCTATGTAACATTGAATCCGAATTGTGTAATAGCACTTTTATGTAGATATTTACATGTATTTAAGTGAATTATGCAAAATGTCATGTGTTTCATAATTTATAGATTTTGGTACGGGAGCTAGTAACGTTTTAAAAAAAGTCATTTTAGTATAGTTGGGTTTTTGATATACTGTTTCTCTTGCTATTTCGGTTAGAGTCCGGGCTGTCTGGCTGGCGGTAGTGGTTGCGTTTATTAGTGCGCACAGGAAAATATCCGTAATTTAAAGTCATTCATTAACGCGTAATTTTTAATCTTTTGCCTTTAGATAGATCCATCAGACATAAATTTTTTATTGCAAGACGTTTTTTTCGTTGATAAATAGGTGCCAATGGGTAGGTATAAATAAGATGTAAATATTTTTTATTTCAAAATAATTAAAATGTCATCGAAATAAGTGAAATTACATCAACAGAGTCAAAGAACCAACTATACTAAAATTCTCTCTTGTCAACGTTGCTAGCTCCTATACGATTTAAAGAAGGCACTAACTTAAAAATTAATTCGTAGTTTTATTCCGAAATTACCAATTGATTCATTTGAAAGTTATACACATTATATTTTATTTGCATTTCTCTATTTTCCTTTAAGGAATTTATTTAATAAATAACAATTTACCTACTCACTAAACCTTATTAACGCACGACAATTAATACGCCAAGTTATAATTAATTTCTGTATGATTAACGGGAATAATCCGGGCTTACTCAAGATTACATGGACGCCTGAGGTGAATTATTGTGTTTCGTGGGTTTGGGTCTTAAGGCTCTCCTTAAGCGGCGAAAATTAACGAACAATGAACTTTAACTGAATTAAATGAGAAATTTAAGAGACAAAGTTCTTTACAAAAACTGGTGATAATGTTTTCGATTTTATATGCGTCGAATAGCATTTAGTTTGGACTGCCATGTAAGGTTTTGTTTGAGAAAGCTCTCTTATACTTGGGTGTCCTCCCTTAAGATTCTCGCGGACGCCGCTGCCAATTAGGGGCGCAATCGCTCACGCGGCAAGAACTTGGCGCCCCGCTGCCCTCCGCCCCGCCCAAAGCAACTACTCTTTGTTACAGTCGCCGCAACCTTTCGCTTCCATACTCGTTCGCGGAATGAAAACGATTTTACTTTACAACAAATTCATTTCAGGAAAGTTGGATTTTGTTGTTAATGGAATTAAGACTAATTAAAATTGTTCACTGCGTGCAGATCTATAATATTATTAACACATACTTTACATTTTTCGTAATAAAGAATCTTGCATAGGAATGATTTAAATATGAATACACTACACTAAACTATTATACCTACGTCATTTTACAATAGATAGTATCGCATTGAAATAAATTCTGATACCTACTTTAAAATTAATAATGGGCCACACTTTTGAGGGTAAGATGTATCATACAATCTTCTCTTATTATTAATTTACTAAAAAAAAAAAAATGTTTCTCTAAGTATTGAACTTAAACTTCTCTAACTCTCCGTTCAATCCTACTAATGTCATAAATGCGAAAGTTTTTGAGGATGGATGGATGGATGGATGTTTGTTACTCTTTCACGCAATTATTACTGAACCGATTACAATGAAATTTGGTATGAAGGTAGCTGAAGAATCAGAATAGGACATAGGCTATATGTATTTTAACACAGAAATCCCACAGGAACGGGAACTATGCGGGGTTTTCTTTGAAAACGCGGGCGTAGCCGCGGGCGGAAATCTAGTTATGTATGTTTTATTACCTATACTATATCATTTAGCACATATTAAAGTGACAGTTTATAGAAAATCGTTGTATCCCATGCCTGATGTTATAAACATACTAACTTAATTAGTATTTTTATTTTCGGTTAAAAAATTGTAATTTTATATAATTAAAATATACCAACATACAATAGTTTACCTTGTAATCTAACGTCGGCTACAATACAATTCGGTAGGTGACTGTTTACCACAAAGTGGCCATAATTTTTCCACATAATTATAATCTCCAAATTAACAACCAAATAATCCAGATAATAGAAAACAAAAGGTTTTGCCTCAAATAAGAATTGTAAAATGAAAACATCATCAGGGGTTAAGAGATTAAAATTAAAACATTGATCCAATAATCAATGCAGAAGCATTTTTATTGATATTTGTCGTTAAATTGACTTACTATTTATTAATTTTAGATATGCTATACAAAATAATATGGTTTATCGTTTACTAGCTTACCGCATGCGGCTTCGCCCGCTTTGACTAAAACCTAATAAATTATATACTAAAACCTTCCTCTTGAATCACTCTATCTATAAAAAAAAACCGCATCAAAATCCGTTGCGTAGTTTGAAAGATTTAAGCATACAAAGGGACATAAGGACAGAGAAAGTGACTTTGTTTTATACTATGATAGTGATAGTGATATCGAAACAGCTGACACTCCGCACTTCCTACAAGAGGAATTTATTATTTTGAATCAATGCACTGAAAAGAAAAATCTTTCGTATTTTATCAGTTCCCTACAAACATTTTACATTTTTACCGCTACAATAAATATTTAAATACGTATATATGGCAAACCGAACCCTCTCCTTTCATGTTTTGTCTGCTATTCTGAACGTTATAACATTTTACCACTAGTACGGACAGACTACCTCTTGCGATGACAATAAAAAAAGGTTTTGGAATTCCTATTCCCTGGTCTTCCAGTTAAAGTCCCACTACAATGATTCACGACAAAAAATGTTTAATCATAGTTAATGCTATTTTAACCATCTAATACCTTTTTATAAACTCTAATAAAATTCTATTCAATTCAGGAGACACATAGAAAAATTCCATTTGATTTTCTTTAGCCCTCTCATGATAAAATTATTAAGTTAATTTGAAAAGTAGGTACCTTTAGATAAAAGATATTTGAAATTGCAATCTTTGAAATTCTGGTCGGATTTGCAGATATAGGAAACACTTTACCAACAACTATACATATTTTTTAAATATAATAAATATTCAATGTATGAATAAAACATGTATTTATTAATGCCCTTCGAAACTTTTTTTGTTAAAAGTTTTTACTTAAACACGTATACTTTTTCGTACGTCTCCAGACTGTATCTCATAAACCGTTATAGCTAGAAAGCTGAAATTTTCACAAATGATGTATTTCCAAATTATAACAAAAAATACTAAAAATTAAAAAAGTAAAATATAAAGGGGGGTCCCCATAGTACGGAACCCTTCGTGCGCGAGCCCGACTCGCACTTGGCCGGTTTTTTATAATAATGATGTGAAAGCATATAAATATTCTTAATAATATTAGAAAGTTATAAATAAATACAAAACCTTTAAGTACTAAAATTTTGCTTCAGTTCATGTTTGTTTTTCATAGGTATCGTAACCGGGCCTGATGATATATAAAAGTATAATATGACTTATACGTGATTTTACTTATAAAATGATTGGGAAAAAGATCTATTTTTTATTAGAAATGAGAAAAAAGTTGTAATTAGAACTGGAATAATTTAGTTACACTTTCTTACAAAAAGTTCTAATCGATTTAACTGAAATGTATCTATTATATTTATACCTACTTAATTACAGATATAAAAAGGATTTATTTAAGTTTTTTTTAACCAAAATAGAACAGAGGAGAGAAGAAAATAAATATTTTCGTCTCAGAGCATTATATCATTTTTTCACAATATTGCTATGCTAAAATAATTACCGTTCATATATATATATATTTTTCTAATATAAAATATCTTATAGGTAACCAAGTCATCATGCCTTTTAATTACTCTTGTATTACAAAAACGTTAATCATAGTTATTATAGAAAGGTTGATTACATTAATTGAAGTAATTAATTTCTGTAGCTATACCTACTAGATAACTTTTAGTACTATAAGAGTTAAAATTATAGATATTCCGCATTATACTATTTGAATAAAAATAACCACTAATTTATAAATTATAATATTTGATTAGTTGCATTCTTTACAAATCTAAAAGTAATAATAAATATTTTATCTGTTTCATGATCATCATTTTAAACACATAAATAATGATCATAAAACAGAATTATTTTAAATAATGAAATACTCATTTATTCAAGAACCAAGTATAACCTACCTACCTGACCTATTGATAACGATGTTTTCAATATGAAAAAATGAAAAAAATGAAAATGAAAAATTATTTATTTCAGCAAAAACAACATTTAACAAACATGGTAACAAAACAAAATTTAACAACATCAGAATTTGCTGTCGCTTATTATACAATATAATTATTAACTGTAGCTCCCACACTAAGAGAACTTGTGTCGTGGGAGCTGGTACGATTATAAAAAATGGATTTGCTCGTGGTACCGTAATTGTTGATTAAAAAGAATAAAAATAACTAATTTAAATATAAGATATGAATAGAGTACAACTAATGGACTAAAAAAAAAATAAATAAATAAATAGATACCTAACTATATCAATAAATAAAATAAGTTAAATAAATAAATTAATTAAAGTTAAAATAAATAAAATTATATGATACATACAATATAATGTAAATAAACAATAAATTATATTAATTTAATGTATTGAGACAAGAAGCTTTTCTGTTTGTGTGTAATTTAATGATTTTAAATAGCATGTAATAACTTTTTTAGCTTTAAAAATAGAAAAACTCTTAATGTTACATTTTAAATTTATTTTATTATATATAAAGATGCCAATATATGGGTTCATGCGCTTAGCGAATGTTGTGTGTGTAGTTATGTTTGGAATTTTGAAGACACGCTTTTTTACAAGATCTTTGTAATCAACTAAATTTAAGATAGATTTATGGGTGGAAAGAGAGCTATAGAGGATGAAAAGCTGCCGCACCGTCAGAACGTCACTGTCTTTATAAAGTTCAGAGGTTGGGTATCTGAAGGGCTTGCATAACATTGTTTTTAGGACCGCTCGTTGAGCTCTTTCAAGGCCGATAAGTGATGTTTTCGCAGCCCCGCCCCAAGAGTTAATACAATAAGTGATAATGGATTGGCAAAGAGCATAATAAACATTCCTAAGCAGATCAGTTTTAGCAGAATTCCGAAGTTTTTTTATTATACCTGAAATTTTACGGACACGATCAGAGAGCAGATGTATGTGACTCTTAAAGTTCAAATTTTCATCCAACATGATACCCAGGTATTTTACCTTTTGAGCTCTTTTAATTGAAAGATTAGCCGTCCCTGTTTGCGGAAACTCTATCATGTCGCATAAAGAAGGTGCCGAAACTGAAGTTTTATGAAAACAAATATAATTGGTTTTATCTACATTTAGTGTTAGTAAATTGCGTTCGAGCCATGCGTTTATTTGAGTCATACCTTTTTGAGCGGTAGACACAGCCTCATCCCAATTTTCACCGTAGAATATGACAGCTGTATCGTCTGCGTAGCAGAGAATATCCGCGTTAGATAGAGAGATTCTGTGAATGTCGTCCATATAAAGTATAAAAAGGGTGGGGCCTAAGATGCTACCTTGTGGGACTCCAAAATTGACCTCTCTCGTTGAGCTTCTTTGGTCTCCAATTTTAACACACTGAAGCCTTCCCTTCAGATAGCTCTCAAACCACAGAAGTGCGTGGCCTTTGATACCGCATCCATCAAGCTTTCTAAGCAGTAATGGAATAGATACGGTATCAAATGCCTTTGCCAGGTCGAGAAATACACAAAGACAGCTTCTTCTGCAATCTAAATGCGAAGCAACAATTGACGTGAGGAGGGAGACTGCATCGGCTGTACTTTTCTTCCGTCTAAAACCAAATTGATGGCTTGATATTAGGTTATTACTCTCTAAGTATTTAACCAAACGAGAATTTACTATTTTTTCGAGAATTTTTGAGAAGACACCCAATAAAGAAATAGGCCTGTAATTATTCGGGTTGTCACGTTCCCCCGCTTTGTGAATTGGGGATACTGAGGCAATTTTCCAACTATCAGGGAAAATTCCCTGTGATAAACTAAGATTATATATTGAGGTTAGGGGGCCGAGGATCTCTTGACGGATCCGCTTAACCAGTAAATTGTTCAGGCCGTCAATACCCGGAGCTTTGTAGTTCTCCAGTTGCATTATCAAAGATTCCACTTCATGTATGTTAGTTGGTGTCATAAAGAATGAGTTAACGGGAGAATTATTAAAACAAATTGTAGAAGCTAAATCTTCTTGGGTGACTTTAATCTTCTCTAATATCTGTGTTGCGTAAGATTCTCCAATAGAAGTAAAATGTTTGTTGCATGCTTCAAGGGACTGAGAAGGATCTAAACAGTGAATGTTCAAAAGCTCTAACGGTTCTCTTTTAGAAGTAGATAAATTACAAATATTCTTTACGGCTTCCCAGGTTTTTTTTGGATTGCCCGCACTATCACTCAGAAGGGAAACTTCGTATTCACGCTTAAGTTTCTTCAGTAAATTATTTGTAAAGTTACGGTAACGATTGTAAATGTGCAGTAGCATTGTATCAAGAGGATTTCTTCTAACACGTGTATGGAGTCGATCTCTGTGTCGTATACAACGGAGTAAGCCGGGATTTATCCAAGGTTTTAAGATAGTGTTTGACCTGCGGCAGGGACATTTGCGAGTGTGTTTGTTTACTATTGTTAGAATCGTATCGGTGAAAGTTTGGACTATTAGGTGTAAGTTGTTTTTATCGAGGATACTTTGCCAGTTTACAAGATTTAAGTCAGACTTTATAAGCTCAATATCTCTTTTGAAAAAGTAACGTTTTGCGTACGTATATATAAAAACGTAGACACGATCATTATAACAAAATATATATCAAGGAGAATCGCATTAATACTCAAATATTTAAAATAATACTTCATCGAATCTATCAATTCTTGCATCTGTCTTACCACCATTTGTGGGTAATACCCATTTACCCACAAACGAAATATTATGTTTTAATGTTTATTAACTATTTTTTAATACAATTAAAATGATTACAAAAAAAATACAAGATACAAAGCCGTAACAAACTTGCTACGCGCTACGAGTAGTCTCGTAGACGTCGTAGCAAAATAATTATGTAATTAAGCTAGCTTTCTTTCTGATTTCACAATGAAAATGATAATACTTAGCTTTATTTACTGTATTTATAAGAATTATAATATATAATCTTAAACTGACACTTATTTCAATGTATTTAACTACTTACGTTGTAAATTCATAGCTGGCGGGAAGATGTGATGATTTCTCATAGCCGCGTCTTGTGGTCGCGCACATTGTGGCGGCGGCGGCTGATAGCGCATACCCTGGTATCGGTAAGCAGCCTGGGACATCTGCCCGCAGGAAGCCAGCTCGCCCCAAGACAGCTCACCGCCACCCGAGCCGAGACATCCACCCTCGAATCCACTGCCGGCACCGCTCAGATACCCGTACTCCATTTTCAGCGTTATAAGACACTATCTAACATCTATTAAAAGGGACAATTAAAAGAATTTCAGCGCTGAAGATGGAGCGCGCCGCGCGGGGCGCGTGCGACTCTTGTAGGAAGCCGCGAGGGCTCACAACCGCATAATTGGATGAGCAGCGAGTATATCGAATTATGCCGATTACAGATGGTATCGGTTCTCGAGGATAGTTTTTGCCAGCGTGGAGGACCGCGCGCTCGCCCCACTCGAAATCGAATGATAAGCCTAATTCAATAAGGGCGAGCCTCGAGGAGGGGGCGGGGCCGCACCCCTAGACAGGCCAATGGCCGGGTCTGCCGGCTCGCCACCGCCGCCCGATTGGTCGCCGGCCCTCCCCACCCCACCGCCAGGGGGTGCGTGTCACGACACTTGTCTACTTTTCTTTTCGCCGACAGTTCCTTTGTCATTGAGGAAAATAAAAAAGTTGTAATTAACGATCCAGGTAGGTACGTTGCTAATTAATGGCTGTTGATCTTTAATTGAGATTATCTATTCCTGCACTCGATTTGCAACGATAACTTTTTATTTAAACGAACTTGAATTAACTTGGACTTTATTGATGACCATCAAAAACAAATATTGTGTTTTTAAGGTTTGTGTTCATGCAAACAACAAGAATTTAATTTAAGTTTACATAATAATTAAGGTGCGAAAAATAAATCTAACTTCGAGGATGTTTTAATTAAAATGTTGAGAATTATGATTTAATATATCCATATTTAACTATGTACGTTACATTGATTATAATATATACAATAGAGCTTATATGTTAATTGTTACTGTTTTGTATTGTTTCGTTGTTTATTAATTATCTATACCTATTTATTTTTCTTCTACTAAATTAAGCTCTATAAAGACTTAAACCTTGCTTCTTTAGCATTAAAACTATTTATGTATCATCATTTTTTTTTGTTTCATTAACCACTATTAGATTTATTTCGTGTAGTAAAATTAATCATGAATCTGTTAGTTAATCATGTTAAACATATTTCATAGATATAAATTAAAAAAGCTTCGAGAAAGTGAAACTAAAATGATTTGTATACAAATAAACAGATTGAACAACACTGATAAAGGGTGCGTGAGAATATGACGCGTATAATATTCGCAATATTAGAGCGAGTGACGAGGCCTCCCGGGACCTCGCCACACGCTCCGCGAGTTCGCGACTTTATTTATTATTTATATTAATTTTACTACGCCGCTTCCCTTGTTTTATTTCTCTTTTTTAATTTTTTTACGAGCCGCTTTCGGAAAGAATGTTAAGCAGTGACAGATTCGTGATATAAAACATTTTTGAATCGTCTGTATATTGTCGTTATTTTTGTTTGGCTTTTCTTTAATACGATATCCTCGGGCTCAATATTCGTATACCTATTAAAAATTTTAGATGAAATTTCTTGAATGATTTAAGACCAAGAGTTTATTTCATAATCGAATTTGCCAATATAGCCACAATATTACAACATTTCCTATAGCCGTCACGTAAACACACATTAGACACACAATTAGACTGTTACACATATTAAGTTGGAAAATTCAAAGTAACAAAAGAATTAGCTTCAAAGATTGTATAAAAATTCTTTTGATCACATTAAAACTGAACAAATAAGAAAATCTTTTTAGTTAAGTACAGCGACATTTATATAAACATTGCACACATACAGCAATCCTGAGAAAGCGGAAAACAAGACTTCGGTAAAATATGTGATCACTTAGCGACCTGCAATCCAAACAACTGCTGTGTAGTTTTTCACTTTCCTTGATGACGACTTTTTCATGTTTTGTTGACTAGTTAGGTGCTCTTTTGAAAACATTTTTTTTAATTATAACTTAAACTTGTATAACATCAATTTTAAAAAATGTTTTATTTAATTCATTTATTCAAATACGATTAAATTTAGCAATTTTATTAGGTCCGTTAAGGATAATACGTTTTAACGTAACATTTTGAACAATAAATTTGAATGAATAAAATAGGCTAAGTAAACACTAGTCTTTCTTTGTGTATGGAGATACCTACATATTTTAATTCATGACACACAAAATGATTGTAGATTCTTCCTGCTGTTGACAAGTGAAGTTTATGATATCGAGAAAAGGCTCAGGGCATTCACCTTTCTTCTTTGGAAAACAGAACAGCGTCCACAATAGTTCCCTTAAGATGTGGTATTGTCAATAAACGAAGAAAGTCATTCAGAGATATTTCATGCGAGAAATTTGACTCGTTATTTTTTTTGTAATACAATTATTCAAAAAAATATTGCTTTAAACAAATATATTATTTAAACAAATATTTATACGAATATATCTAAGAAAATAGTCCTCTCATTTCATAATTAATTCGTCAAATTAATACAAGTAGGTATTGATCTACGACAATGACAATAACCACTATTGAGGGCTTCTTCCTACTTTATCTCTAGAAATATAAGAACTTCGTGTTACTTGTTCGTTACACCACTTATAACTCATGAGCTGAAAGGATGTCAATTATGTTTCCTCTTTGATTGTGATAATAATAGTTAAAAATTAGAAAATTAAAAAAATGTAGCGCCGAGCCGCGCGAACAACTAGTATTCATATTAAAAATCATAGTGAAAATAAATGCACTCGATCCTGCAGTGATCTTCTAGCAGAGATCTAATCTGATAATGCGGTGGTTATGGCCGGGATGCGTGCGTCTTCCCCGCCTAATTCAATTTGCGCCCTTGAGCCACATGCTGCGTTGCAAGTGTCCCCACACTCGTTCAATGTTTTTAATTAACGGACGAGTAAACGACTTATGATTTCTTATGGTGATTAAATTGATGCAAACAACGCCGTAATTTTTGATTAAATTAACGTTTTGTTGAGGTCAAAGCACAATATTTTTATAATGTCATCTAAAATACTATAGTAGAATAATTAATAAACCTACCTACAAAAAATTTAATTCCTAGGCACATTGTGACTTGATTATGTTGGCACGATCCTTATTAACAAATGCCAACTTTAAAATTGTATCAATGATATTATGATGACTATTTTAGAAGTGTCTTGCATTAGGATCCAAAATAAATTCCGAAAACGTTTGTAGATAAAATTAAGAAAAAACATAGATTATTGTTATTATCAATTAAGATCGATTAATTTTAAACCATTATTTTGGATACTTAAATAATTTTGAGGATTACCAGTAGGTATCAATAACTGACCCCGCTCCAAAATGGCCTAAGCTTAATGGTGGAAAAATAGGAGGGGGTAGAGGGGAAAATCGCGATGTGGGTGCGATGGCACAGCACCTGAGCCAGTGATTGATGAGTTCCGCCATCGCCATGATTGCCAACTCCCTGCCAACATGGTATTCTCGTCAATGTCGGAAAAAGTACATAATGAAAAATTAAATGTACCTAACTGCGTCAACGTCAGTGCCCGTTTAAAGCCAGAAAAAAAGACACGAAAATATTTATTGTTCTTTATTTTCAATCGTTGAGTGCAGTAAAAATGTATAGAGAAATCAATTAATTTATTACAGAACATACACATTAAAAGACATAATTTATATGTAATATATTTATTTATTTTTCATTACAACATTCGTGAATGTTCTGAGATAAGTCATATCAAATTTAATGTTCCATTGATAACTACTCAATACTTATCTAATAATTAATACATAAAAAAGTAATATGCAATTTCTTGTCCAAGTATACTTAGTAAATAATAAAAATCTGAAAAACTTAGCTGGTTTTCAGCTTCATCTTAATCATTCAGTTTTACATCTTGTTTATAATATAATTGATCATTAAGTGATTGTTATTTATAAATCAGTTTCAAGTGCTTTTATGAAGTAAGTGCTCACAATGACTATCTAAAAACCAATAAGAAAATATTAGCTAAAATGGTACCTACTGAAAACTTTGATTTAACGCGTTTTGAGAAAATCAAAA
>CAJQZM010028174.1:0-19285 GCA_907164665.1 Colias nastes | reverse complement strand
GCTTTGCTCGCTCGGCTCGTGCGTTGTTTATCAAAGTCTAACCTAACTTAACCTAACTGTTTTTTATTGCAAAAACGATTCGCTTCTAGCATTCGCCGACCGCTGCCGCGGCACTAACTTAAATGACATTAAACAAGTTTTTAGAATATTCTGAATTTTTTTAATATTTTATGGACTCTTTATATTTTATACGATCTGGCCAAATGTGGATGGCCAAATCGTGAAACGTTGACGATTTAACGATCTGATCAAACTATGTTGGCCATTTCATGAAATGCGACCATTTCGTGAAATGGCCAGTCATATCATGAAATGAGCAAATTTACGATATGGCCACGACGTATACATTATAAATGTATAAATTATTATCGTTATATTAACAAAGTACACAAGATAATTTGTTTTTATATGATAATTATGTTTCAGGTTTCTAGTGGTGGGCGAATAACAGGAAAATTAGGTATTTCATCAGTTTTATTTAATTTATTTTTAAGTATTTGCTGGGAATTTTGCAAATTTCAATTTCGAATTCATTTGACCAATTATTTTTCGCGTGCTTATACATTGAAAAGAAATACGGTCTATTTATTTTAGATGAGTTTTACTAATACAATTTAATTGATTTTAAATTATCTGTTGCCCATATTGTATCTATACCTACGTAAAGTGTATTGACTGTTTATTTGTACGTTATTGAATAATACTATAAAAATAATATAAATATACATAAAAGCTTCTGTATGTTTCAGATAAATGTGCACTAAAAGTTGTAAGTAGTATTTGTTTTTATTGTTGTTATAAATTTTACAAAAATAGCAGCTAGTTTCTTATAATTTTGCTTTACTTCAAACATGAAAAAGTAAATTTGATTTTTTTTTAATTTCAATATTTATCATTTACCACTTTCCGAGATAAAACTATCTACCTATGTAGGTTTCAAGCTATCTATAAACCAAATTTTATCATAATCGGTTCAGTGTCAAGCGTGAATAAGAGACAGACAAACAGTTACTATCGCATTAACAATTAGGACATTAAGTTTATTGTAGCGAATTTTACAAAAAATGTGATTAGTACTACATATATTAATTTTTCAGGGTATAAAAAGCCAGGCTGATACAAATTCATTTGAAACAGGTAACTATGAGTTTCATGTATAAAAAATGTGTATGTCGTTACATAGCTACTAATATATTTAAATATAGAGTAGGTACGTACAAACTTTGTCACAAACCGACTTTTTATTTAAATCTCTATCACATTTTCGAAATTGGTATTACGCATATGTGATTCGAATATATTTTACAAACACATATTTAAGTTATACATAACACTTAAATATATGTTCGTAAAATATATTCGACACAAGTACGCTACAAGTATCTACTTAGTTGTCTTATGTTTTTTTTATATTTTTCGAGAAAAAGTAAATAAGCCGGAAAGAATTATGCAAGCAATTAAGGGAGATCCTGGAACGAAAGGAGAAAAAGGAGAAGTTGGTCTGACAGGAATGCCAGGGAATCCTGGTACTAAGGGAGATACGGGAGAAAAAGGAAGTAAGGGTGATACAGGAGCTGCTGGGACAAGAGGAGATGTAGGTAGCAAGGGAGAAAAAGGAGAAATAGGTGAAGGCCGTCAGGGATTGGTTGGACCACCAGGACCTAAAGGGGATACCGGGATGGCTGGAAAACCAGGAGAAAGGAGCGAGCCGGGTCCTCAGGGGCCAAAGGGTGATCGAGGGGAAGACGGTGGGATGGGACCTCCGGGACTTAAAGTATGTTTACTTGAAAATTGTAATTATATTTCATATTTCAATCATATATCAATTAATCAATATGAAAATTAGATTTGAGACTGCAGTTTAATATAATTAAAAAAAAACAGAATTTTTTGATAATCACGTATAAGTTGGTCACGAAAAGTTACATTTAGTACTTTAGTAGATATCGCTTTAGGTCATACGGCCAGGGGTTCATTCAATTCAAAATTTCTTTTTCTTTTTCATTTGATTTAGTTTCATAAGGTCTTACTTAAATTTTTGTTCAAAGGGTGAAAAAGGAGAACCAGGAGTCTACAATAGAGATAGTAAGTTAGCCTATTTTTTATTATATTACTTGTGTAATTAATATTTTTTTGTTATCAACAAAAACATTTCAGGTATTACAGGGTCAGAGGCACCATCCGAGCTTCCTGGAACTAGTTCGAATCCAGCTAAAACATGCATTGATATTGAGTCACGAGATAATGGTATGTATGCATTTATCGTTTTCTTTTTTCTGCGATACATAAAATTTGATATTATCTACTGTAAAAAGCTGTAAATTGGTTACCAACACAACAAGATCTTAAAAACGCTACATACGCATTTCACGACTAAACGTTAAAGTGAGATCGCATGATTCAAAAGCTGAAATGAAGCTATTTAGCCACATCTTAAGGTGGAACTCGCAGAGCGCTCAAAACCTATTTGCACCGTTTTACTTATTATTACATAAAGAGTTGTATTTTGAAGGTACGAGAAATATAATATCTGAGTAACTTTTTAAACTGACTTCAAAAAAAGGATAAAGTTCTCAGGTCGAATGTATTTTTTTGGGTTTGTTACTTTCTATTATGATGATTCTTGGTCTCATTTAAATTTAGTATCTATAGTTCTGTCAATTTGAAGGCGGATTAAAATTTTGGTTAAAGAAGGGTTAATACTTAGGGAATATTTGTCTTCATAGGACTAGGCTACTTTGTAAGCCGGATATTTTGTGAAGGGGTGGTTAGATGTGTATACATTATATTATAACGTGTATTGTGTTTGGTTCAATTGATATAATTTTATAATACCTCATCTATGTTTCACTCTTTCAGGTATTTATACAATAAATCCTGCGAATAAGTTTGATGTCTATTGCGATTTCAACAAAAAACGCGCCTGTCTTATGAAGGATCCAAAGAGAGAGAAAGAAAAATTTGACTATTTAGAGAAACCATTTTTACTAAGCGTAGTTGGATTTGATGTAAATACATTCTATGGTGTGAGTATTTACTAGAATATGTAGTATATTATGATTTATAGGAAAATAATTGGTCACTGTAATATAGTTCCAGCAAAATAACTCAACTCTTATTCTATTAATTAAGTACTTATGTATTAAAAAGACACCATTGTCTACTCAGACATCAGCAAAGTTATTTGTTCCCAGTATCTATTCAAATTCAGATATAATCCAGAATATTATTTTTATTTTAGTTAACATTATCCCAACTAGCATACCTAAATTCTTGGACTGTAGGTGGCTATGAGAAGATTAGAATCTACTGTGAGGATACCGTAGTATATTCAGAAGAAAGTCCAGATAAATCTATACAGTTGCTACTATGGAATGATAATTTGATAGGTCCAAACCCGTCTCCTCACACTCCAGTATATTATAAAGTTACCAAAGATTTGTGCAAGGTATGTATTGAAATCAAGAACATTCGAGTGTATATACCCATAATATTTCTTATGATTTTATTGAGCTGAAAGTACTATTTTACTTTTTTAGTGTTAGCGGAAGATTTATAAGGCATTAATGAATAATATCCACATACCTATTAATTGTTACTTTCCTCTTACCGAAAATCATATTGATCTTCTCAGAGATAAATATAATTTTGATCTTTGAAAAAAAACTGTGGAGATAATATGACTCCACCGTTAAGTGAAACTTTTTTAGGCGCATTGAGAGTAAAATTTCAAGGTCGCGTGGGCCATAGCAATACCGTCACTCCATGGAGTAAGGTGACGATATTGGTATCTTTGAATCTTGCCAAAGAAGTTTCACTTCTAACACGTGTCCTCGGCACACGCGCTCTTTTTTATCTAGTAACATTAAGAGTCCTTAATTTTAATTTAAATATGGTTTAGTTTGCTACACTACAGATATATTTATTTAGTTTTATTATCCTCATTTCAGAAGGAAGAAAAGTATACGGAATTAGAAGTGTCAGCAGTGACGAGTACGCGCTTACCAATTGTAGATTTTTACATCAGAGACAGTATAAAATTCGCTTCAATATCTCCAGAGCTGTTGGAACTTTGTTTTAACTTTGAACTGCCATCTGAATAAAGCTAATTGTTAATATTTAGCTGTGCGAAATCGAAACAGGATATAATTTTTAAAGAATTTAAGAGTATATCTGTATCTCATGTTGCATAAATATTATAGTTGTAAACTGAAATAAGTTGTTCTTATTTTAGTTTAATGAAATCCATACCTTGCTAATGATATTTTTTATGATTTAGTGAAGATTTGTACGTACATAATAAAAGAAAAATTAACATTTACGTATCTACATGTTTATTCTAGATACTCGTTTGTATTACAGTTAAATATGTACAAGGTGAATTCAGCATCTAGTCATGTGCACTAGACTTTTATTTTATTCAAGTATCGACACTATTTTACATAATGAATTTGATTTTGAAACGTTTAAATAAGCGCCATCTAAGGATTTTTAGTGGAACAATCGAGAGTACTGCTGCGCAAACATAGCCATTGCTTCCGTATTTTATCCTAGATAGCTCTGTTTTCGTTGGACACAATATAATAATGGTTAATTTAAAACTTGATACACACTATAAAAAGGCATGTAGCTATATATTATTGTCCAATAATAATATTCGCACATGTGTGCGATATCAATTCTAATGCATGCAATGCAAGGCAATTGGATAGGTGGTTATGGTCATGTAATGGTATGTTCAGTTTTTGGTTCAGTTTTTTATCAATTATTAAAACGATAAAAGTAGATCTTAGATTGTTAAAATATAGGGGAATATATATTCAGAATGTGCTTTGATCAATGAATTTATCAGAAATATAAGATTAACGAAGTCACGTGTTCCAGTTCCAAATTATAGAATTTGGATTAAATTTAATTCCGAATATCAATACGTTTAATCTTACGGTAGTCAGGTATGAAATTATATTCGAAGGAATATGAACGTTTAGCTAGAGCCGGTCTGGTTGCGTCTGATAACACAACAATAGATGTTTGGATACGTGTGATTGACTCAGTCGACTGTTGCGACGTGACATAGAATAAGTCAATATTAAACAGATGCATTAAATTATTAATACATAGTATTATACTATCTGTGGCACTCTGTGGTAATACTAGCTTTGTGTTCAAATCCACTAGCGGGTTTCCACTTTCAAGGAGATAATTTCGTGATAAGCTGGTCGAAGTGGAGCCTAAATTATTTAGCTTTCAAATTGATTAAAAAAGGTAAATAGGACTTTTCATAGCAGTTTATAAGGGCATAATAAAAATATTTGTAAATTTATTTTCATTAAAAAAGCAGTCCAGTTTTTAATACACAGCACCATTTATTCTGATCAATGATATTATTATGAAGCATCGATACGAGTAAACTTCATTCCTTAGCCTTTCCTGTCGCTATATTATATCTCCTTTGGTTCACAGCAATCCCTTGACAGGGTAATCCTACCTGTCATATAATATTGAAGCGTGCTATAGGTAAGTAACAAAGGCAACTGATATAATCAGAACATGGTTTAAAAATTATTGATGGCCTATGTCTGAGTATGTTCTGTTTTACTTATTTGGCAGCTTATATAGTAAAAAAAAACTATTCAGTAATTTGTAGTTTAACTGACAATAAATATGATACAATATTCTAGTACGCAATATATCCTATCTCATTTAGTTTTTTCTTTTATTATTAATTGGTTATCTCTGGTTATTAGGTCTTATCATAGTACAAGTAATGTAGTATAAAATATTTATTTATTTCTCACACTGTCACATCTGCTTAATAATCTTTATTCATTCAGCCGTCCGGCAATCATGGCTTTTGATTTATGCCTGCATTAGTCAGGTTGATGGAGTATTTCATTTACCTACCATAACTTCGGTTCCACTAATCAAATTTACGTAGATGTACCAATTAAAAGTCTATTAGTAATAAATTTATGAACATGGTGAACTATTAAAAATAAAAGAGCGCCTAACGAGTAAAACCTAAAATTTATGAACCAAATACCTACTGCGTCATATTATTTCTTCATTTGAAAGCTGTAAAGACAGATTCATCGTCATCATCATCATTATCAGCCTACATTTGTCCACTGCTGGACATAGGCCTCAGTCATGGCACGCCACTGACACCGGTCGTTCGCTCGTTGCCGCCAGTTATGCCCAGCAACCCTGCGGATGTCGTCACTCCACCTTGTAGCAGGGCGTTCTACGCTACGTTTGCCGAGCCGCGGTCTCCACTCTAATGTCGCCGCCACACTATGCTACTCGTGCTGCTCATCGCTCTGATCATCGCGCCGCGACATTGCCCTCTGGCCACACACTGCTCTACTCGCGCGATTAATCGCGACGCTCCTCATTTCGCACTCGTATTCCTCTTCCCCGCGGACCGTGACAGCGTTTAGACGTGTATTCCGTGAAAGTCATTATATTCATTTTTATTATTAATTTAAAACTAAAATATCACTCAATATTAATATCAAGGGTACTAGGCGCGCAGAAGTGCAACGAAGTTAGTGATACATCGGCTAGACAAGGACAGCAACTGCAGGAACAAAGGTATAATTCCTAGTTGCGCACACGCATGACGTTGTATCCAGTGTTGCCTACGCACTGTTTTAAATTTCCCATACGTAAACTTTGGTAGTTTTTGGAAGAAACTGTCAGTTTGTGTAAATAATTCTAAAATTATTATTTTTTGACTTATATACAAAATGTCATGCTCAAGAACCCCCCCAAGGAAGATTTCATTGAAGTCCGCGCCTCAACACCACGGTTCTGACCCATCTCTAAATGCTACAGATAAGAAGGAACTCGGAGAATGTATTATAACTAAACGATTCAAACGTAAGTGTGATGAGATTTCGGGCGACACTCATAGTACAATCGTGGAATTGAGAAACATGTTGGATGAGATGAAGACCCAGCAAGAATCAAAGTATGACACCATAAAAACATTCATGGATAGTATTATAAAGCAAAATCAAGACATCAAAACCTCTATTGAACTTATGTCAAGCAAGTATGATGAGATTTTGGAGGACGTCAAAAAGATTCAGTTAGAAAACAAACAGCACAAAACTCGGATAAATTACCTTGAAACGAAGCTAGAACAGTGGGAAATAAATTCCAGATCCTCTTGCGTTGAGCTGAAAAATATTCCTGCAGCCGAAAGTGAGAACAAACATAGCTTAATAGAGATGACTAAAAAAATCTGCTCCGCTGTAAATGTTGATGTTCATGAATCCGAAATCCGTGATGTATTCCGCATGAAAATTAAAAATGTGACCAACGGGCCAATCGTGGTAGATTTTAACTCCAATCTCAAAAAAGAAAGCTTACTTAAATCTGTCAGGAAGTATAATAAAGAAAGAGATCCGAATCAGCGACTAAGTACTGCTACCGTGAATCTCAAGGGGCCAGTTAAACCTGTTTATGTTGCTGAATTCTTAACACCCAAAGTGAGAAAGCTATTCTTCTTAGCAAAAGAATTTATGAAGTCGGAAAAATATGAGAGCTGTTGGACCTCCTACGGAAGAGTGTATTTGCGACGAAAATCTTACGAATCCCGCGTGCGCATCGACAATGAATCCGATCTAGACGCACTAAAATGTCGTATATGACTAGATTTTGTAATTTTTCTTGTTTTTGTTGATATTACTTATGCCTTGAACTTCTTTTTATTTTTAGTATTAATATTAACTTTCGCCAAAATTTTAAATTGTAAGTACCTTGAAATTTTAACTTTACCCCAGAACACACTCTACAATAACACCACACAGTATGCCCAACAGTACTCACCCCAAGCAACACCACTTCTTTTCTATAATCACAATATACATTTAAAGCCAATTCATCATAGTGTAATTATTATCAGTCTTTACGAAATATGGATAATCTATCGGGTTAAGAGTTATTTAGTTCAAAATTCAATGACATAGTACAGTTAGAAACTGAAATAGACTCCTTTAAAATAGCTGACTCTTTTTCGTGTGATGTTGAATCGTGTAAATCGCTGATTCCTAATTCTGAGCTCTGTTTGAAATTATTTACTCAAAATATTAGAAGTATTAAATGTAATCTGAATAGCCTACTCCCTCTTATTGTCAGGTCGAATGTGTCCTGGGATTGTATTATATTAACGGAATGCTGGCTTTTGTCTTCACAAAATATACCCCATTTGGATGGATACCAATCTTTTGCATCTGCAAACAATCTGACGCAAAATGAAGGTGTTGTGGTTTATTATAAATCAAACTTAATTATATCGGTAGAAGAAAAAATAATACAGGACGCGAATTGCTTGGTTATCAAAATAAATTCTGATACCGTTATTTTAGCAATTTATCGCCCTCCAGGTTATAAAAACGTTAGTAATTTCATACAGTCATTGGATAAATTGCTACAAGGATACTCATCAACGTTAAATGTATTTTTAGTTGGCGACATAAATATAGACATAGCAAATGACAGCAATGATACCAATAAAGGTCATTATTTAGATATGTTAGCTTTTCACGGAATTCTTCCAACACATACAATACCTACTCACAATAAAACATGTTTAGACCATGCCTTAGCTAAATCAAAGAAGATCACTCGATGTCTAGTAATTCACACGAGTGTGACCGATCATGATAGCGTCGCGTTGTACATTGCTATAAATTATCAACTGAAGGCTTCTAAAACTATTAAACGCTTTGTTTACGTTGCTTTTGATGATGAAATAAATAGCAAGGATTTTGGTTTCATAGCTAAAATAGAAGATGCTAATATTGCTACTGATGCTTTTGTTAATATTCTACGTGACTTAATTATGCGGCACACTAAAATTATAACTGTCTCTTGTCGAAAAAAAATACTTAAACCGTGGATTACTCCAGGCATCCTAAAATGTTTGAGAAATCGAGATAAACTACATAAGAAACTAAAAAAAGATCCGAGTAACGACGTACTAAAAATTACTTACAAACGATATAGAAATTTTTGCTCAAATTTATTAAAAAAACTTAAAAGACAGTACGATTCACTACAAATACAAGAATCTAAAAATAATAACAAAAAGCTTTGGAAAACTCTGAAAGATATAACATTTACAACAAAGCATAAAGAGTCATCTCATGAACTGTTATGTCATCAGCATCCCTTACAATCCGTGAATGACGTTAATAACTTTTTTGCAGATATTGGCAGGAACCTAGCGGACAAAATTATTAACAGTCCCCTTTATACAGCATATAACACTAAATATACTCACCCCCACTCGTTTGTTTTGTTACCTACGGACTGTAAAGAAGTTGAAGGACTTATTAATAATCTTAAGAATGATAGTGCCATAGGTTTGGATCTGATTCCGAGCCACATACTAAAAACTTATAAAGATATTTTGACGCCAACCATCACACATATCTGCAACATTTCTTTGGCCTCTGGAGTTTTTCCGAGGGCTTTCAAAAAATCTAGAATCCAACCCATTTATAAAAGTGGTGACAGAAACTGTGTCAACAATTATAGACCAATCTCAATTTTGCCCTCACTATCTAAAATTCTTGAAAGGCTGATTAATTTAAGATTAATAAAATTTTTAGAAAGTAAGAAAATATTATCAGATTCACAATTTGGCTTCAGATCAAATAAATCTACATCGGATGCGGTACATAAAGTGACAAATTTTATTGTAAATAAGCTAGATACTAAAAAGAAAGTAGTTGCCATATTTATAGACTTAGCAAAAGCATTTGACACGGTTTCTGTCCCAATTCTTTTACAAAAATTAGAAGATATTGGTGTTAGAGGCACTCAGCTTGATTTATTTAAAGACTTTTTAACAAATCGTACACAGTTGGTAAAGATAGATGAATATACCAGCGAAGAAATTCCTGTTTGTTTTGGTGTGCCACAGGGAAGTATATTGGGGCCAACCTTGTTCTTAGTTTATATTAACGATTTATGTCAGCTAGCCTTAACTCATGGTGAAATAGTATCTTTCGCGGATGACACAGTCCTACTTTTCTATGGTCATACGTGGGAAGAGGCAATTTTTTATGCCCAATCTGGTTATGATACCGTTTGCAAGTGGTTATATAGCCATGTTCTTACACTTAACACAGATAAGACTAAGTACATGGCCTTTCATCTACGAAACAGAAACATAAGAACGCAGACTTTTCTGATCAAATCTCATCATTGTCTCAACTTTGATAACTCTGCCTGTTCGTGTCCAATACTTCAATGTACAAAATCTATGAAATATCTGGGTGTTGTGTTGGACGATAAGCTAAATTTTCAGGAACACATTGATTTGTTATCTGGAAGAATACGCAAACTTATCTGTGTATTTAAATGCCTGAGAAACGTTGCGGATAAAGATGTCATAAAATCTGTATATTATGCCTTGTGTCAATCCCTCCTCTCTTATTGCATAACCTCTTGGGGTGGAGCACCGAAAACTTTTCTGTTAAAACTAGAAAGAGCCCAGAGAGCTGTACTAAAGGTTGGTTCCTTCCTACCCTTTTATCACCCAACGACCGTCCTCTACGCAAAATGGGATGTTTTAACCGTTCGTCAACTCTTTGTTCTTCATACCATTCTCAGACAACACAGTTTACTCATATATGACTCTCAAAAATTAAAAACAAAGCGTCGATTAGATAGAATTTGTGATCAATATACACCCAATACATCATTCACTCGTCGTTTCTTTTGCTTTCAAGGTAGTTATTTGTATAATAAGTTAAATGGTAAATTATCTATTTATTCATTGACTACAGGTGCTTGCAAATCAAAAACTTCAACATGGCTAAAAAGCCTCGATTATGAATCTACTGAGAATTTAATACGCTACGTAAAACTATAGTAAATTTTAATATATACATAAAACACACACACACACACACACATACATACATACATATACACACACACATATACTCGCACACACTTTCACACACACTCACTTATATACTCTACAATATAGGTACTAATTCTATTCTTGTATAAATTGTTCACTTTTTTTTTTATCTTTTGTAAAATGTTAAATTTTTATCTAACATTTAAGATATTTTATTTCCCCTTTTGTTTCTATTTTGTTCTATATTTTGTACCTCTAAACGGTTTATTTCATGTTTTTAATATTATGTTACTAAGCAAATTATATTAAGCGGTTCGACTGGGTGAGTGCCTGGCGATCTGCATTACAGGCTTTTGCCTATCGCAGACACCAGTCCTCTCCAATTTATACTATGTAATACTATGTAACTGTAGTTGTAAGTTTTGAGGAAATAAATAAATATTATAATTAATTATAATTATTGCCGCTCCTTTGACTCGTGCGCAAATATCGACAAAATAGGGAGCGGTGAGCAGGACGATGAGCACGACGAGTGGCATGACGAGTAACGTGTCCACACTATGTCTCTGCCTACTTTCCTCGTTACTTCCCATACCACTCGTCGAGTGTGTGGTCGCGCAGTAAGACATGAGTGGAAGATATTAAATGCTTATTTACATGTAGGACCTAAATTTAAAGGTTCAAAGGTAATTGTCATAATATTGGTTCATAATATCGCAGATGCCATTATTGTATTTGCATCGGAATTTTGTTCAGTTAGAAATGAAGATAAATAATATTATCCGCTATAAAGTAACTACCTCCTCTTAACTAATCTGAGAAATAAAACTTAAATGTTTAGGTACCTATAAACCCATCGAGTTGAAGGAAAATTTAAGTAATTATTGTTGTTATAATAAAGCCGAAATATTATATTTACTTGGAGTTTTGGAGCTTGCAGTTTGGAATATACAAAATATATTTGCTTTGTTGAAAGAATTTTTTTTTTTATGTTACATATCTGCAACCAGTCAGAAAAAACTATAAGCAGGTCGGTTGAAATGTGTGGTGGATTGGGCGAAGCTAAGGCATGTGCCTTAGTTCGTCTTAATTAGGGAGCACATCAGCTCTCTTCAGTCTTTGTATAGCTTTAGGCTGTAGGAGTGTAATGAGGGAACGACTAAAGAGAGAGAGAGTAGGAGTATGTGTGATAGTGGGTTTGGATGGGATGTCAAACGATCTTTGTATTTAGTTGTAAAGCGATTTGCTTCTTCTGTGATTGTAGGCATTTCCAGATATTCGTGGATTTCTGTATTGCGGGCGTACCATGGAGCAGCAGATATCACTCTGAGAATGTTATTCTGTGTTCTTTGTAGGTTGAAAGATTTTAACTGATTAATAAGTCAACACAGTACGATGAATTGCTCTTTAAAACTCTACGTTTGAGTTTAATTCGAGTTTTGTTTATCAAGAAACACAATTACCTATTCAAATCAATACATTAATTTTTTTATGCGTATATCCCCGAGTAAAAAATAAAAATGAAAAAAAACTAAAAATAATAAAAAAACTTCACTTTTCTTTGACTAAAATAATATTACATAGAAAGTAATCAATTGAAACTGAATAGAAATATTATAATAATTTAATACCTGTACATCATAATCCCTAACTTTCTAAAAACATTTTATTTAAAATAACGTTATCGCAGCGCACACCTCGACCCTTGTCAAGGAAAAAGGATTGATAGTCCATGTATAAACGTACCTACGAGTTACCATAATATAAAACATTTAACTCCCACACATTTTCAATAACATTTTATTATATTTTTTACATTCAATACATTTGTTGACTTCTTTTTGTCTTTATACATTTTTTAGTTTTGTAATTAATTTACAATTTAAATAGTCCTGTTGAACGCATGACAGGTGAGTATATGAATAACTTGATACTTATTATAAAAAATCTTATTAGGTATAGTCGGATTTCCGGAGACGTTTCTTAAATAAACCATGACCAAATCATGATTATACATTCTTTTCAATTATGCAATTTAATCCAAAATGTGTTTTCCCTTATAAAAATTCTGTGCAAATAAGAGAGGCAATTCCATAAATGATTTGCGTCATAACACCCAAAATGGTCTCATTAGAAATCCTCTTTAGTAATTCTCGAAGTAATTTCACAGACAGATAAAAGGTTTTCGTCAAATTATTCGTAAAGAAATGACGTTATTATAGCATTTCTGGAACCTTTGTCAAACGGATACAAAAAGTAGAGATATAATTGAGGAATGTAAATTATCTGTTGAAATATTTTATGCTAAATTTTACTTTATCTTGTACTAATCGAAATCTAAAGTACAGCTTCACTAAAAATAAGTGTAATTTTTATAAACTGGGACGCTTATTGACTTCTAAATTAGAAAATTGTGAGACCAAATTTGTTACTAACCTAGATGTAGAAGGAATACCTTTCTTATCAGCATAGTACAGACACAGAGTCAATATATTACTATGCACTATTAATTTAAGTGCTTTAATGAATAAAGAACTAAATAACAACTATGAACTAACATTATTATTCTAGGATGCTATTAAGAATAATAATTTTCTTATCCCTTAACATTATCGGGGTATGTTCCTACCTGTTTCTCTCCAGTTTTCTCTATACAAAGTTTATACAATCCATAAGTACGTACACTAACGTAACAGCTAACTGAAATAAGTTATTTGGTATATCAAGGACTTGAATAATTACAAATAGTCCACAATCTAATCTAAGTAAAACCGCAAAACGTTTGTCATTAGTCGCGCCATCAACGCAAAATGTTCGTATGTCATCTCGATGTGATATATTCTAACTCTTATGGGCCCTCTACACAATGGTCAGCGTTGGCCCAACAAATGATGGTCGATGTTTGCCACCATTACGGCGATTATGAGTAAACATCTACAATTACTAATACTACTACGGCACTACGACATCTACGACGACGGCTCTACTCGCCCAACGCCCAATGCCCATTGTGAAGAGGGCCCATTACTAATTACTTACTGAATATTTTGAGACCAGGCCCGAAGTCTGTACAATATTAGTCGGTAATTATCGACAACTAATTTATAGTCCCGTCTTCAGCAATGAAAATGATGTCGCTTAATACCTCTCCCTAATTTGATGGAAGTATACAATGGATACATATTTGTTTATAATTTTTATTCTTCACAAAACTTTCCGTAATGCGTCAAAATATTTATATAATAATAGCCTAGTAGTAATGCATTTTTATCTAAATTAATAACATAATTATTTCAATTCCGTAGATATATGAAAAATAAATAGAATATAGATTTCATGGATTTGGAAAATCATTTCTTTGCAACACATTCGAATATTGTCAAAACAAATTATTCTTTGACATTGTCAATCGTTATGATACCGACGTTTGATCTCGACAAGTCATCTCGAAGGCCCTTCTCCCATTACGCTACCGGTATCCTACACGTCCGCGACTAGTATAGTTGGTCGCTTTTGCGTCGTGTTTCGCGCGTATCTCTTCGGTAGAAAGATAAAAAATTCTTATCATCATGTTGCAGTTCTCGTGCGGCTATAAAAACTCTACAATTTATGTTTCTTTCAATATATGGATGAATCCAGTACCTACTTCCTACTTTTACGTCGTCACTGGAATCGGTCGACATAGCGTCCGTCTACAAAAACGAGGCACAATAATGATGAATTTAGTCATTTTTCAGTCGCTGAATATGCGAACATCGGGCAGCGAGCAAATATCTAAATAGTATTCTACTCGAGTATCGTATTCTAGAAGTATCGTAATGGGAGAAGGGCCTTACGGTTTGTGTGGGTTTGTAGATACGGTTGATAATGTCGGAAAAATTATCTTAGATTATTATAATTTTATAATAAAAAAGATATTTCACACTTCCGATGCTACACGATTTAACGCAATAGTGTTTTCTCTTATTTAATGTTATTGCAATTAAAATAAAATAAACAAATAATGCTTTATTTTTAAGATTGTTTCAAAATTTTATTGAAAATGTTAAGAAGCCTCTTATATTATCTATACTAAAATTATAAAGAGGAAAGGTTTGTATGTATGTATGTATGTATGTATGGTTTTCACGCATAAACTACTGGACCGATTTTGATGAAATTTGGCACAGATAATCTTTAGACCCTGAGAAAGAACATAGGCTACCTTTTATTGCGAAATATGTACCACGGGCGAAGCCGGGGCGGACCGCTAGTATTAAATAAATATTAAAATAGTGTACTGTTGTCTGCATTTATTCAGCCTAAATTATTGCATTCATATTCAATTAATAATTCCTAGAAGTTCAGAAAGAAATTATTCTGAACTTCTAGGATAATAAAATTATACAGATGAATACAAATAAAAAACGATCGAAATAAGAAAAAAAATTATTAGAAAAATTTAATTTAACAGTTTATAATAGCGTAGTTGAAAATTTGGCTCAAAACCATCATCTCTCATCAACATAATTCTAGTAACTTGTTCATCTGTAAATTATAAAATTTATAGATAAATATTTATATTTATTACATAAATAATTACCCGTGAACCGCTAAATCAATTGCATATATTCATCCTTTGCTTAACTGTAATAAAATATACAATGATGCACATAATATAATATAATAATACCTACAAGCTAAAAATACAAGTGATACAAATTATCCGTTCCGTCCTTAGTTTTAGTTCCGTCCGTTTTCTATGATGTCTTAAAGATTTCTAGAAAGGCTTCGAATTGAGCAGAATTATCTTGTAGAGCTTTTAGAGTCTTTTGATTAGAATTTTATTGCACTTCACAAATAACAAAATATTACTAGACTAAAACTAATACATAGCTTTAACTATATAAAAACATAACGCAGATTGATATTTTCTTAGGATATTTGTTATCCAATAGATTTATAGGATTTTTAAGAACATAATTAAAAATTATCCTCTTGAAAACACAAAATTTATATTTATTTTGATAGAAATATTATTTCGATTGATTGATGTCAAATGTCAAAAAAGTAAATAAGGAGATTGCCATACATGGAATTTTGGATTCCATGAATATGTAATAAATAGAACATTAATTAAACGATTGATATAAAAAAATATCGAATTTGATTAAAATTAAATTAACTGCCATGTTTTTTGTGCATAACATGTGCTTTTTTCATATGCAATTGTATTTGTAATAATGCGAAAAATTAATGTAACTAATTTTAATTTACTATATATTCCATAATATTAAGGTAAATTTCTTGGAAAAACAACACTAAATTTTTTAGGTCCATACTATAGTTACTGAAAATCGTTAGTTACCGACCGATTTCGGTCGAGATCGATGTCGATTAATGTGTCGAGACTACACCTACAGCTGTCTACATACTTGTATTATTAGATTAGTTATATATCAGTATTTATTAACGATATAGATACTGAAACTCATACTAATTTAATGTGTATGTAAAGTATATTGCTATACTTCGCGTCTGATTGTTAGATACCTGCACAATAATATGCACTGAAATAATTTGTGGAGTTATCAATTTTATTTTGCGGATGAATGGACTGTTAGCAGTAAAGGATGTCAAACTCGATTCTTATTTATACATAATATTATATTAAAGCAGAATCAGTTCATTTCTGTTCATTTAATGAAACAGAACGGCAATAGAGTTTGTGTCATAAGTGCTGTATCTAACACGACTTTCTTTTACATATTCTAGAAGCGAATCCAAAACCCTTTTGTTCAACAATCACGCTTTAACCAAGGCGGTACATGTAACAGCTTATAGAAATTTGTATAATTTGAATGAATTCAAAGCCTGGTAAAGAATAATCTTTGAATGAGTGTAATTGATGCTGATTGAAAAGTTCTCAAATTCGCCATAGCAACTGAATGAATTCCGTGAATTTGAGAACTATCAATTGAATTAATTTAAAAATGAAATCCTATAATGCACTGCTGCAATAAATTAATTTATAGTAGACTAGTTGTGCCCTAAGGTTTTCCCCGCATTTCTCCGCTTCTATTGGTCTTCCTCTATCAATATGTACATAATATTAATACACTGAAATAATTTTTGAAATCATACTCGATTACTGAAATAAGCATGTTCAACGAGACAAACAAACTCTTCAGCATTTTAATATTAGTATAGATATTTTAATATATTGATATTATAATAGTATTGTGATGAATTAAAATATCCACAAGCTGCTGCTAATTTATTTTGATGATGGAAAAACAGTTATTTCTTCGTATCTGTATTAATAAAAAATCCCATTACTCGTTATTTGGACTATAATGGGTAATTGGGTAGTTCTAATCAAATTAACCGGTAAATAATAGTCTCATTCTGAGACTAAGTAAATGTACTAAGTATATTAGGTGACCCAAGTTTCCATCTGATTCAAGTGATCACTTAATGTTAATGTTACTGTAGGTAATTATGTAATTTTCTTTGATAACTAACAACTACTACATTGATTCATGTAGGTACATTAGTTTATCATAACATTAATTTTAAAGCATATCCTACTAGCTTGCCACCCGCGGCTTCACCCGCGTTTTCAAAGAAAAAGTTATACCCGCATAGTTCCCTTTCCCGTGGGATTTCCGAGATAAAACCTATCCTATGTGTTAAGCCATGTAACCCTCTATATGTGTGCTAAATTTCATTTTAATCGGTTCAGTAGTATTTGCGTGAAAGAGTAGAAAACAAACATACACATACACATACATCCATCCTTACAAACTTTCGAATTTATAATATTAGTAGGATAGGATTGTAACAGAATAACGATTGTAAAGGAACTCATTTATTAACATTTTACTTTACATTTCTCGCTTATTATTTGAATATCTTGAATTCTCGTCGAAATGATTTCCTCAAGCCTGACAAAAATGTGTATATTAAAAATGAAGTGAGATGGGGCTCGGACAAGTAAATTATTCAGGCCACGGCTATTCCTGAGGACGTCGCAAGAGTTCCCGCATGGATCGTACTTATGGAATAATGTATTACTTTACTTCTGGATTATTAAAGTACTGGATTACAGTGTAAAATCTAATGTGTGAATGCTTGAAACACTGTCAAACTGTTCCTTAGTAAGTGTCGCTTTGAAGAGCCTATATATTTTATAGGTATGTCGCTACGGTTTCAAGGAGGGTATTATTAAATTAGAAAACTATATCAGATTGTGTCAAATCTCTAAATAAGTATGTGGGATGGTTGTACGTATGTTTGTTGTTATTTCATGGGAAAATCCACTGAACGGATTTTGATAATACTTGGCAGTGGTGTAGCTTATACTTGTACACCATTCTGGTGACATATAAATAAAAGCTATAGAAATACCTACTTGCTCATACGGGTTCGTCCGCGGCTGAAGTTGCGCGGCATAGCAAGTACCTATGTTAGCTTAAAATACGCACATTAATAATAAAATATTTAATGTAGAGATTTCTTCAATATGTTTTATGACTGTAATTTTATTTTATGTAGAAAATATATGACTTCATTCAGCAAGTTTATATAAACATTTTAACATTCGACAAATACCCAGATTAGACCCAAAACCCGCATTAAGCGGGAACTTATTTTGGAACTTATAAAGGTTATTCGGGCGACTGGCGAAATAGTACAGAAATCCTTTAAATTGAGGTCCAAAAAATAAGAACTTCGCTTTCGTAGTATGAATTGTTATAATTTGTTGGGTGAATAACTAAAAGCTACTTCTACGCTAGCTACTAGTTATTATTCTGTGCTTGTAAATTATTATAAAAAAGAAGCTGATATTAGCATTAACAAATAAAACATTCACAACAGAGAATGTGTTCTTTTAAACAATTTAAACGTAACCCCCATGTAGGGGGACTAAATGTAATGAATAGCTATTGAATCGTATATCTACGTTTGGCGTTGCAGACTTGCGATTTTTTGCCTCATTAACTCAATCATTTCTTACTATCGAAGATTTTAATAGACTTTGGTTTTAACAGGATGTAAAGTTCACGGTAGAAATTAGTCTGACATTATTTATGGTTCGATGATCTGTACAAAATACAGTAAAATTCAGCTTATTTAATGCAATAATTATTCCTAGACATGAGCTAAAATAAAAAAGGAGAGTATTAAAATTCTCGTAACTATGTTATCAGACCAATGGCAATTAATTAATTATTTCCATAATACCACTAGTGCCTATGTCTTATACATTTCATTTCAGTCTCTTGGAGTTGCTTGTTCGATCCATTAGGATTTTATGGCACACCTGATTTGCGATTAAATTAAAAGTCGCAAATTTAATAGACAATAAAATCGCACGTTTACTTCAACCCACTATGTAAGACAAAGGAACAGTTGAAA
>CAJQZM010028173.1:0-11061 GCA_907164665.1 Colias nastes | reverse complement strand
CAAACGAAAGTTGAATAGAAAGATGAAGACGAAAGTTGAAGATGAAAATGCATAGTGTGGACATAGCTAATGCCTTGTTTATTCTGTGGTTTTATGACGTCACACTGAAAGTAATCATTTTTTATAGTAATCTTCCATTTAGTTACAGTACAGTAAATTATATGTACCTAATTTCAAGAGTACGAAACGTCCATTAAAAACTATAGAATATGTACTTCTTAAAATATTAATATAAAAACAATTAAATTGCTACCTACTTAAATAATAAAAAAATATTATTTCCCAATAGACCACGCCTGTAATTACTTTAGACTTTACAGAATATATACACATTAGACCTAATGAACTGAAAAGTACTTATAAATAACACTTCATAATCAATAGATTAGATAAAAACTTGTACACATGTACAATTTAATAATCGATAAATAATACTTAAGTAAAAAAAAAACTAACCTTTAAGCCCTGACAGCGCGGGAACTAAAACAAAGATGGCCGACACTTCAATGAAAACGTCCCAGTCCTGTAAAAATATACAATTTATTTAATTTTCATTGGTGAAGTAAATTTGTGATACTATTTAGGTATTGCTTGATACGTTATTGGAACGATTTAGGCTCATTTAAGAATAATATCTAAGTCTTTGGTTGATATATTATTTCTAGATTATTAGGTAATTTGTAATACTAGCTTTCCTTTCAAAGAAAAACTAGCATAGTTCCCGTTCCCGTGGGATTTCCGGGATAAAACCTATCGTATGTGTTAATACAAGTTACCCTCTATATGTGTGCTAAATTACATTGTAATCGGTTCAGTGGTATTTGCGTGAAAGAGTAACAAACATATATACATACACATACATCCATCCGCACAAATTTTCGCATTAATTATAACATTAGCAGGACAACACCAAAGCGGAAGACTTTTCTCTGTGAAGAGAAAAGTATCTATTGAGTTTATTTGCAAAAGTTTGATATAGGTATAGGTAAGTTCATATACAAAATATTATGGCCATGTAGGTACCTACGTTTTGAAAATTGTAATTACATTCTGTATCGAGACAATTAATCACTTAGATATTTTGTATAGATACTCCACAACTTATCACGCTATACAGATTAAGATCTTGTATCAATCATAAAGGCGATCAACGAATACCTTAATCAAAAAAACCACCTGGCAAACTGTAATCTTCCACAAAAATACTAATCAATAACAATTTATAACGTTGTAAATAGATAGGTACGGGGCATTTTTTGGAATAATCAAACATTTTCCGAGAACAATAATTATTGTATAAAGATAATATACATTTATACCCACTTACTACTCCGTGTAATCTTTATAATAATATCGTAAATTTAGAAATTTATAAGTAGGTATTCTACCGAATTGGCTGAATTGCTACGAATTTTTTTTTTCAATTTTTTTAGAATTATTTTTTTAGGAATAAATTTTAAAGTTTTTATTTATTATTAACTAGCGGTCCGCCCCGGCTTCGCCCGTGGTACATATTTACGTTTTCTCTACATAAGAACCATCCTCGTACTTCAAGGAATATAATAAAAAAAGAATTATCGAAATCGGTTCAGCCGTTCTCAAGTTATGCGCTTACCAACACATTTTGGGATTCATTTTTATATTATAGATATGTTTGTTTGTACTTATAAAAACCATTGTTTCTACAAATGGTCATGGAAACTCCATATATTCACAGGGAAACTGGTGTAAAAAGCATTTGCCACATACCCCACTATGGGACACTTACCCTTACTGTCCCCAGAACAAGACCAGCTCCAATGGTGCCACAACCAGCTATGAAGAAGGGAACAGCCACCTGCATCAGCGTATTCCACCACCTTTCCTCCTTCTTCTGCGAAAAATATAACAATTAATGACGAAATCCTCTAAATATTCTACGAAATAAAATGACAAAATGTCATTAATTACTTCAGTACTTTTCAAATTAACATATAAATTATTAATGAGTAATATATTTTGAACATTACAAAATTCTTAATCAACACAGGAAGTTTATGAACCTTCATTTATTTATATGATTAATAATATGACAGAATATAAAATAGTATATCCTGGAATACATTTGTTTTCGACCCTAACGACATCAAATTAAATAAAAAATAACAATCTTGTTAATTTCATTGATATAAAAATGCATGTATAACATTCTACATAAGTACATTCTTTGCATAATATTTCAAAAAATATTGCAAACATAACTATTGAGTTATTTCAATGCTTCAACAAAGCACGTGAAATATTTTAATTATTGTTTGCAAAATAACCATAAATAATTTACACATTATTTAACATTCACAAATTCTTATTTTAACGATAAATACCTGTACTCGTGAATAAAACGTTTATTAACTAATTCACCATTTATTATTTCTGTTATAATTTCAGAAGTTCAATACACAGAAACAGTTCAACACACAAAATTAAGACGAATCTAAATAAAATTATATGAACCTCAAACTGTTTAAGTTGATAAATTGTGCAAATCAAGTATACAGACATACACACGAAATACATGATCATTCTTTCGAGTAATGGTGCATTTACATCAAACCAACATAGAGCTAGAGCAAGAGCATTCTTTCGTGATTGTTTTTCAGCATTAGAACATTGCATAGCATCTTTTCGAACGCACTAAGAACAACGAAAGCATGCTCTACGCTTGATTACACTAAAACAATTTGACATAGTGGGGTTAGAATGAGCATTCGCTCGTTTGATCTAAATGCACCGCTAGGTACTTAAATAAAAGCTATTATGTAGTAACGTCTTTTAAATCTTAACAAATTGTTAAATATTTTTTTGTAATACATTTTGTATCTAGATTACAAATTACGTCTAGATAAGATAATGGAACTTGTAACATACATTTTGCATTAAGTATTAGTATTAGTTTCTATTATATAGTCAACGATAACAATATTTTATAGAAATAGCAAAGTGAAAAGATAAAGTTAATTTTATTAATTAATAATAATGTTATAATTTTTAAAGCGTAAAGTCAAGGACGAAATTAGTAATTTATAAAACTATTCTACTATTCTACTATCTCTGCTACTACTATAAACATGTTTGCGTGGATGTTTGTTACTCTATTACACAAAAACCTCTGATCGGATCTGAGTTGGCATATTGGCTGTTTTTCATCAAAGAACCAAGCTAACGAAACCGCGGTCCGAAACTAGTCTATAAAGTAAACCACGCAGATTTACCCGGCAAATTAACTAATATGAAACCTCCAATAATCTTATACATTTTATGTATTTTAGACCATGAAATTTAATATTTCATAGCTACCTTAAGAATAATAACAGAATTAATTATAAAAATAATTTAAACTACGTTTCGGCAAAAGAATTTAAAAACATTAATGTTTGTTACTCAATCATGCAAAATTTGCTGAATGAATTTCAATGAAATTCGGCACGCAGATAGTTGACAAAGGGACAGTTATTGTTACGGTAAAACCATTCTCCTAGTTAGTTTTAATCTTAATAAGTAACTGTCAATCATTTTCTGTGCTTAAATGGATCATGACTCATTTGAATCATGAGCATATAACGCGGAAAGCCCAGTAATCTAAGTACCGTCAACATACAAAATATTATTTGATAATTTTTATTCATACATTACCGCTCATTGCCATTGTAAGATTTGACACATAAAAAAAGTAAGTATTTCATTAAAACAATGCAAAAAAAAAACGATTGAAATTATAATTTTATACAACACAGTAATTGACAACCGACTGCTACGTGCCCATGCTGGTTTTATTACTTTAAAAAGAGCGAGTGTGCCGAGCACACGCGTTTAAAAGTGAAACTTCTTTGGCAAGATTCACAGACACCAAAATCCATGACGTGATTACTCCATGACGTTACTTTACTCTTTGACTTTATTTTACTCTCAACGCGCCTAAACAAGTTTCACTTCAAAATTTGTATTTGAAGTTAGAAATATAAACATTGTTCGATCGTTGCTGTCTCTACACATACTACATAATACCAATACGTAAATAAAACATAATTCGCTTCACTGATAACTTATCGATGCATATTTCCTGAGAAACACTAATTTCCATCATTTTATACTGGTTATAAAGTACTTCAATTTTTTTTTTCTGAAAAATATATTAATTTTACATGGTATTATTTGAATGAAAAAAATTTTATAAGGGTTAAAATTGTTAAAAAGAAATGACCATGAAAAGAATGCGATATTGTACTGAATTAAAATATGTTAGAATGTTAGACTGCTTTTTCATAAAAAAATCGATAAAAGGTAAATTTTACATCACCAGAGGATTGTAGCCATTTTATTTAAACTTTATATTGCATACTTTACTGAATATTCGTTATTAATTTCATTTCCTTCGCAGTTATTAATTTTCTTTATATATGAGATCTAATTTTCATAACCTCAAACAAAACCATTCTTATGTATTATATTATCTGTAAAGAATACAGGAATCAATTCAACGTTTTCAAAACTATAAAATTTAATGTGAACAATTTTACATTCCTCATGTTTTACTGAAAGAATTTTGAAATTTTATATAATTTATCGTTTTAAATGAGTTTTTAGAAATATTGACATTTTTAACGACATAAAATATGACTTGAAGTCATTCATATTACATTGTTTATTTTTAAAATTGCATTTACACTATGGCATTTCAACAGATTATTATATTTTATGATTAAGGATTGTTACTAACGATTTTTTACATAATAAATAAACGGCCAAAACGAAAAAATAATTTGATTGAATAAGATGTATCTCCAGGCGTTTTCTTCTATTTCAAAATAGCTACAAAAAAGTTTATATGCCTTTACCTAATTAGGAGTTGTCACGTTTAAATAGTTATTAATACATTACAATTCACTTTCGAAACCTATAATTTTCTCGAATAAGTTAGTGCGTAGATATAAAAAAAACTTAATCGATTAAACTATTTCATTCCTTCAACGTTATGGAGAGCGGCTATGACGTACTTCCGTGAACTTCGAACTTGATGGCATTTTTTTAATTTCCTTGCTTTTTATTGTTGTTTTCGCATTGTGTTATTTTTTGGTTATGTGATAGGAGGTCTTTGGAGAAAGAGATGAGTGAAAAACGCTTAATTCGATGCACAAAATAGTTATCGATGACGTAAGTAGGGAGACCCTTGATATGTTACTAATATGAATCTTCATGCAAATAAATATGACTTGATATTTTAATATACGTATTAGTTCAGAGAGGCTATTACAGCATTAACACGTTAGCTGCGAAACAGGGCTTGAAACACCCTGTCCGTGTCTCGTCGTTATAGCGGTAGGAAAAAACTTAAACTTCTCTGTCGTGCGGGAGGCATAACTTCCATCTGGTTCAGTGTAGGAAAGTGATATCTATATATCTGAGATGTGCTATTGATTCCTAGTTCAATGGTATACCGACCTTAATACCGGGTTTCTTAGACCTCGTGCCGCACTGAACAAATAAAAATTCTAACACAGTGCGGAACGAGGTTGCGAACACCTCGTACCACCGCGCACCTCGTACCGCACCCTAAGCTAGCTTCACGCGGTTAGTGTTGTGCAACGCATTCGAGACTATTTGTGGAACAACTTATTGAAGCTTTTACAAAGAAGGACTTGAATGTGGATACAGGTAATTTTCAAACATCCTTACTACTCGTTATAATAAATATCGTTAATAGAAACGTGAATGTGACATGTTGAGTAACTTTCTTCAAATAGGTTGATAATCATGATTACTATTAGTGTGTTTGTTCATTGAATCAACTAGCGGCAAATCCAAAACACCCGGTAATCGGTGTATGGCTCATCAAAATTTAACTCTTGCCCAAGTCAACAAGCCAACAAACAAGGCACATCATCTCTTAAAGGGATCAAAGAAGAGTAGATGTGTAGGATGTTACGAAAAACTCCGCACCTTCTTAACAAGTCGTGAGGCCGAAAAAGGTAAAGAAAATTCTCACAGAATGCACTGGTTGCAAACAATATTATTGTTTGGCCTGTTTTAATGAAAAACATCCATAAGTTTGATAAATAAATACAATTAAATAAAATCGATATTTCTTTTCCCATCACTAAATTATATGAAAAACTGCTATTGTTCAGTGCGGTATGGGGTACATCAGACCCCACATTTTATTTTACCCCTAGAATCTAAACTAACTAATCTAACCACGGGCGGCGGTAGATTTAGGTTAATGAACTCATTGTTAATAATAATCACGACAAAAGCCGCACACTTTGTCTTATTTGGCGCCAAAAAAAGGATTTTGGTCTCCTACGGGCGGTGGGGTTTAATATGCCTCGTGCCGCCACAATCTCTGGTATAGGACAAGGTTTAAAACGTCCCGTAACGCAGTAATGGAAAAAACAGATATATCTGTGCCGCAGTGAACGTGTTAAGGAATATATGGAAGATAAAAACCCATGGAGGGTTGTCGCGTAAAAACCGCAGGACAGTTCTTTGGCATATTATGATAATATACAGTTACTTACATATTTTGTAAAATTAAATTGTAATACTGAAATGATTTAAAAGAGCAACTATGGAGTTTCTTGCCGATTCTTCTCCATAGATACTGCTTTCCGAATCGGTGGTAAATGTTAAAAATATGTATTGACGTTTCAAAAGTGCTTCTCGAAGAAGTCTAATTGAATAAATAAATGTTTGAGTTTGAGTTTGAGTTTGAATAATAACAGTCTCAGTGTTAATAAGTTTCAGTAAAAAAATGAAGAAGTTTAGAGGAAATTAACATTACAATTAGAGAGCCAATTTGAGTATCTCTAGAAACTTTATTAATTACGCATATACCTACTCTGTTGCCTCCTATATTCTGCTTATAAAAAGCTACTAATTATATGGTAAAAGTAATCTTACCCCGGACAAGGGTTGTTTCTCAGCATCTTCATCAGCAATCTTCTTATCTGGAGGGTCCCCGGGACTCTTCAGGTCCCCGTTCGAGTTTATTGAAGCCATCGTGAATCCACTGTCTTGACTGCCAATTTCATCTGCAATTCATACATATAATTAAATTGTATGTTTGGAAATAAAAGTTATTTTTAGTTATTTTTTTTAGGGTTCTGTTTGGAAAAACGGGAACCTATTACTGAGACTTCGCCGTCTGTCTGTCTGTCCGTCCGTCTGTCACCTGGCTATATTTCATGAACTGAGATAGTTGAAATTATCAGAGATTATTTATGTTGCCGTTATAACAACAAATAATAAAAATCGTCGTATCACGTAAAGAAACAGTAAGCAGTTAAGCACGGAATTAATTTTTTAAAGTTACTAGGAATTTAGCTTATTTGTACTGAACCTTTAGTGTTGCGAGTCCAACTCGCTCTTGACCAATATTTTTATTATTAACGTATTTTCTATACGAAAACACCAGTTACTTTAATAAACTATATGAGCTAAATGAAGGCAAGTCTTCGAAGGTTTTCTTATGTAATTTTATCACCATTGTGGTTTTAGCATCGAAAAATAAATAGGTTAATGCTAATCTGTGCTAGATATCGCATTTAAGAGATCAAGTACGTATATTTGCGGGATGAAAAGTTTTAGTTCAAGGGATGAATCCTAATAGTCTTGAGTTTTATCATTTACTAGCTGTTCCCCGCGGTTTCACCCGCATTGCTCCGCTCCTGTTTAGCGTGATGATACATAGCCTATAGCCTTCCTCGATAAATGGGCTATATAACAACGAAAGAATTTTTCAAATCGGACCTGAGATTAGCGCGTTCAAACAAACAAACAAACTCTTCAGCTTTATAATATTAGAATAGATGTAAATTTAGAGTACCTACTCCTGCAAAATCGTATTTAAGGTCTATTTACATGAATATAGGAATTTTACCTGCAATGTTTAATCTAACGGACCAGAGGCTACGGGTTCGAGTATCACACGATTTCTAAGTATTTTCTTTTAAATTATTATTATTACGATGTTTATGTACAGAAAGCTTATTATGTCGAGATGAATGACCAGTCTTTGTTTTTCCCGAAAGATACTGTTGCAGAATATCTTTCTTATATTCAACAGTAGCTCTTTGTGACCTCATTAAGATAAACTATACAACACTTTTACTTTCAGTCACGTATTCTCTTATCAGTGTTAATAATTTACAGTATTTACATTTATCAGGGGAAGTGATAAGACCATCGTCTGTCAATTAACAAGATTTTCCCCATTTTATTTATCGAATTCTGCTAAATTTGCAAGAAACGTACAGTTTTATGTTAATAATAGTTTAGAAAATGACTAAATAGTGGAAAATATTAGTTCAGCTTAAGTATGATGTGATTAAATGACGAATGTTTGTGTGGGTACTTGTTGTGTACTTGATATAAACGAATTTTTATAGTAAAAAAAATCTTCTAAATAACAGATTAAATAATTTTTATTATGTGCGTGGTTTAACTCAATAGTGTATTTGAAGAGAATGTCTAACCTTGACCGTGAAAAATATTTGCATTTGAAAGGCAATGCACATCACAAATAAATTTCTTAAGCGTTATTTTAAACGTCTTACATCATCACTACATAGTATAAAACAAAGTCGCTTTCTCTGTCCCTATTTCCCTACGTCCCTTTGTATGCATAAATCTTTAAAACTACGCAACGGATTTTGATGCGGTTTTTTTTAATAGATAGAGTGATTCAAGAGGAAGGTTTTAGTATATAATTTATTAGGTTTTAGACAAAGCGGGCGAAGCCGCGGGCGGTAAGCTAGTATTATTTATATAGAAAATATTTGAAAGAATTTGCTCTACAGTAGATAGGAAAAAATCCCTATGTTTACGTTCATTGGTTTGTCCGAATGTTTCAACTAGTGGAATGTTTATCACAATTGTTATTATTGTTTGAAATATATTACAAACCTACTTTATAATTAATATTATTTTCATCTCGATAAACCACCCCAATTCAAGATAAACATTAATTCCTGTCTTTAATTTCAGGACAAAGTTGGCGCGAATAGTTTTATACTTCTTTTATATAAAAAAACACCTTACCCAATATAGTATATCCATTCATCTTCCTCCATAATTTATGCACAATAATTTCTATATTAACACCCATTTTGCACAACCACACTGCTTTAATACTTAATTAAAACTGATACGGAAACGTTTAGCTATTTACTCCTATTTCCTGGCTAAAAACAAGACTTTTGACAGTGACATACGCGGACAGACTAAAATTTATCAACGTCATTAAAACAGTAATGTTTGTTTATACATAGTCCATTGAAAAGTTATATTTGGGGTTGCATTTTTTAGAGGACGCAATTTTATTTTTTTGATGTGTAGGGGTGGTCAGTGTGAAGCTATCGCCAAGTTTGTGGGGTCGCCATCCTTGTCCCACGGCCGCCATCTTGAAAATAGCGGATGATATGGTTTTTACGATATACATATCTCTTAAACTATTTATTTGATAAAAAAATTTGTTAACATTATTTGTTGCAAATTAAATTCTCTACAACTTTGGTCCTGCAACTTTTTGTCGTAGAACTATAAATAAAAAAGTTATAAGCGTAAATGTTCAGAAATTAGAGATATTTATATTTCTCAATAAAACTTTTTTTTATAATTTTACGAAGAAATGATATTAGACCATTTTTGTAGATTGTTTTTCGAGGATCAACTTTTATGTACAACATTTTTTCATTAAGTAAATAGCTAAGGTTTTACAGCGCTCCGAAGTGAGTATTAATTTTCAGTACTCTGAACTATACAGTATACTTATATTATGTGTGTACTAATAATAATTTGTCATCAGTAATTGTTTTTTTTTGTTATTATAATATTTTTAATAATTAATTTTGCAATATCACTAATAATTAATTATTGAATCTTTTCCCCACCACCCAGGAGGTAGAGTCTGGAAGCGCGACTTTTTTTTTACGTCGAAAAGCAGGTCTAAAATGTTCTGCAGTGTGCTTCTATTGTTCTGGAGTATGGAAAAAGAGCCAATAGCCAATATATGTATAGTTAAGAGTACTGAAAAATAGTACTCACTTCAGAGCGCTGTAAAACCTTAGTTATTGACGTTATGAAAAAATGTTGTAGATAAAATTTGTTCCTCGAAAAACAATCTACAAAAATGGTCTGATATCATTTCTTCGTAAAATGATAAAAAAAGTTTTATTGAAAAATATAAAGAGCTCTAATTTCTGAACATTTTCGCTTATAACTTTTTTATTTATAGTTCTACGACGAAAAGTTACTGCACCAAAGTTGTAGAGAATTTAATTTGCAACAAATAATCTTTCCGATATTTTTTTATCAGATAAATAGTTTAAGAGATATATCGTAAAAACCATTTCAACCGCTATTTTCAAGATGGCGGCCGTGGGACAAGGGTGGCGACCCCACAAACTTGGTTTTAGCTTCACACTGACCCCCCTACATATCAAAAAAACAAAATTGCGTCCTCTAAAAAACACAAGGTTAGGGCTAAAAAATGTAACATTTCAATGGACTAACATAGTAATAAGATTAAGAAGTTATCATAGATATTTATGATACATAAATGAAAGCCGTTATGTTTATACTGCCGCTGTTCTTGCCTTGATAACTAATGAATGTTTTTTTGTATTGCAAAATGGTGTGCAATATTTTTAATGGTCACTATACATTAGTGTTTGCTTTGTAATTAATACAATACAATGTTTAAATTTAATGATCCATTAATTTAAAATCTATACTATTATATGTCGGAGTATTGATTTATTCAGTTGGTGTTAACGCCATCTATTGGTAAAGTTGTGAGTATTTTTAATATTGACATAGTAAGACTTGAAGTTTTAACGAATGAATTTATGACAATGACAAGTGACAATGACATTTTCCTTGAGTCAGTAGTTTGGCAGGTTGGGGGGTGTCAGTTCGAACGACACTTGCCGCCCGACAGCCAACCGCGCTAGTTGTGCGCACTGATTCTTTTTATTATTTACGATCATGGCGGACGTTGAAATTAATCGCGAGGAATCTCCGACA
>CAJQZM010028172.1:0-14009 GCA_907164665.1 Colias nastes | reverse complement strand
GATGGGTTGTACACTTCCAGGAAACCTCTATTCTCCACTACTGAAGTTAAACATTGGGGTATCACGCAGCTGCCTACAGCCTGCTCAGAAATGATGACGTCACCATTTTCGCAATTAATGGGAATTTTAACCAATTTTGATGAACCGGCAGGTATGACGTCTTCATAGAAATTAACGTTACACGAGTTATACATGAGGATAGGGTTTCGAGCATAACGCGTAATTAAAACTCTGTCCTTCAAATCAATTTTTGCGCCCCAAAATTCTAACAAATCTAATCCTATAAGCCCATCAAAGAATTCATGAAATTTATATATAAAAAGTTTTATATTTTCGCTATCCCTAAATTCTGAAAAGCACGGTATAGTTATTGAATAATCATTGCGAGTTGTCGCGTGAACGTTCGTTACCTCGAAGGGATCGTAATCTAATTTTACATGTGCAAAAAATAATTGAACTGCTTCAGGACTTATAAACGACTGATTAGCACCAGTATCGATTAATAATTTTAAAGGTGGATCTGAAATTTGTATAAAGGGAAGCTGCCTTTGCGTTTGAATGTTAAGTTCTATCTTGGCTTTTTTAAGAGGCACCTTTTCGTAAAATTTTCATTATCACCGCTAGAGGGCTCTAACTCAGTTGTTACTACCTGGGATGAGTCACAATACTGTTCTTCGATATAGTTACAGTCAAGGTTAGATGAGTCATAATCATTATAATCGTTAAAGTATTGTTCAGAGTCATAGTAACAGTTAATGTCATAATTGTTAAAATTATCGTCAAAGTAGTAACTTTCATGAGGTATTTGGGATTCATGCATGTGCATCTCCCTATTCCTAAAATTATGCGCAATTTGGGAAGATGGAATCTCTTTAGTTACATAATGACTAACACCGCTCATTGGTTTAGGACCTTGATTTTGATTAAATTTTGGTTGTAGCCTAAAAACGTTACTTTGCGGATTATAGTTCGGTGGTAAAGCGCGGAACATCTGTTGTGTTCGCGTCGGCTGCCTATTGAAATTATTAAATTGCGGCCGACCTTGAACAGGTTGATGCGTACTAGGTCTAGGCATCGGTGCAAATTGTTCGGAATTTCTTGGAACATGTGTATTATTGAATGAAAATTGGGGCCCCAAAGGCATGGGCCCTAAATTAAATTGCTTTTTATCTAATTTTTGAATACTATTCCTATTTTGCAGGTATGTTGCGTTAAGTTCCTCTTGCACGTATTCGAGGGCCTTTTCCATCGTTTCGGGCCTCATACACCGAATTCGTGACCCTAGAGGTTCTTTCAAACCGCGAACATAAGCCTGAAGGGCTACTTTTTTGTAGAGCGTACGTTTAGCTTCGATTGTACTTTCGATCACTTCGTGAAGCGAAACGTAAGTCATGATTGTACTGAAAAGTTGCTGGCACCTTTCGTAATATTCCTGCGGGGTTGAGGACCCCTGTGAAGCCATAGACAAGTCATTGTACAAAGAGATTTCATCTCTTTGGTCTGAAAAATTATTAATTAAAGCCGACCTTATACCGGCCCAATTTTCGGGAATTCCATTTGAGTTCATAAACCGAGAGGCAGAACCGGTAATTTTGTTTAAGATTCCGTTTATTAAGCATAAATTTGATAATTCACAACCCGGCCCTGTACTAACATATTGGTTAACTATTAGATCACAAATTTTTATGAATCTAGTTAAAACATTCGGGTTCCCGTCGAATTCTGGAACCGGGCGTAAGGCCTTATATATAACGTCAGGGTCATGTACAGCCATCTCTTCAAAAATACTTTCTAAGCTACCTAAATTCCTACGATTATTATCTAGATACGACCTACGAGATAACCTACTCGATGCAGGCTCCCGGGAAAATAATTCTCTCGGATGGAAAATTTTGGAAATATAAAAAATATCAAAAAGGATTAAAACTAAAAGGATAAGTAACACAGATCTATTCTATGTACTTACATTAACATAATTCGGCTTCTTTCGGGATCAATGTTCAGATGTCGCCTCCAGGCCGCAGAAACCGTAGATTCAGGATCCTCGTAGCGATAGCGAAGGTCACTACCTATGCCACTTATTTTTGAGGATCCTACCGACTGCGCCAATTATGTTTCAGACAGCCGGAGGCCCCAAAAAAAACTACGAATTTACTTAGAAATACTTTAATATAAACTTATTACAATACGTCTTGCTCGATGCAAGTCTTAACAATTAATAATCATAAAGCTAATTGAATATAAAATGAAAACTTAAAATTACGTTGCGCCAATGGAATCTGCTACGTCCGCACAATACGTTCCCGTGAGAAACGTCGACGCAGCAATGTCTTGGGGATCCGTTGGCGTAACTAGCTTTATAATATTAGTATAGATACGTAATATTATACGAGTTATTCATCAATTTTTTTCCTAAAAGGCTCAATCTTTCTTTCAAATTTATTCTTGAAAATAATTTAAAATTTACTCACAAATATAAGAAAAATCAATTTGCCTAGGATTTTCTGCGATTCTCCTAAACTTCCGAGGGTCTACAGGCAATGGAGACGCTAATACGAGATGTATCATCAAAAATGTTGGAGTTTACGACGTCCAGGATTGTCTTCTATCCTTAAAAGAATTAAAAGAAAGATTATCTTTAAAAGAAAAAGATAAAGTTTTATACGGGGGAAGTTATGGCGGGTTTCTTTGTGCGCATTTGGCTGGACAATACCCAGAAATGTTTAGGGCTATGGTGTTAAGGAATCCTTTGGTTGATGTGGCCACTATGGTCAACTATGCTGATTGTCCGGACGGGTGAGTCAGAGACCTTAAATACACTAGCTTTTAAACGCGATTTAGGAAAGGCGTTTTTCGCGTAAAAGGAAATTAATAATAGCGCCATCTATCGAAATTTCTAAAATTTAAAGTGAATCTAATACAAATGGATATTCTTATGGGAATGAAAAGTATTGCAGCGTTAAAAAGTAGCCTATAATACTCTCTAGCCTCCTAGTTTCTACCTATCTCTAGTCACAAAATTCATACCATAACATCGCGTCTTTGCGACGAGCAAGGAAGACAAACACACTTTAAAAAAAAAAATATTTTTGTTGCATTAATATTGATTTATTGGTTTAAATTCGTTTTATTGTATGTGTTTAGTGTTATCATAGGGATCGTTAGGTTATGTATAAGAGAGGGAATGTATTTTTCAAATAGAAGATTGTACGTTGAGAAGTTGGATTTAGTGTGAGCTTAACTTGAAAGATGGCGTAATAATAAATTTGGGCAAGTGTGCAAGTTTTTTGAGAGTTTATATTGAACCTAACACTAATATACAATACTACCTTTTTTCCTGTCTTATGTTTCGTATGCACGCAGTGTGGTGTTCTTATAATATTCTCCAATCTTATTTTTAAATGTTATATTTTATTTGTGATTTTGAATTATCATATTATATCAAAAGAGAACTTTCCCAAGATGAAGAATTTATATAAAAATTATAAAAAACTGGCAATTTATTCGGATTATTACTGTTTTTCTTAACTCAAGAACAGCTCTATTTAACGAACTTCAACAAAACGACACTAAATGCCGCACGTTTATTCAAATTGCACTCTGAGTATTATTTTTTATGAGAAAGGAGGCAATAGAACAGACGCGACGCCTGATGGTAAGCGATCAGTGTCGCCCATAAGCACCCACCCAAGCCGGGGACGTTGTGAGTGTATTGCCGGCCTTTTAGATAGGAATACGCTCTCTTCGTAAAGGTCCCCAGATCGTAATTGACTGATTTATCTATTTTTCATATTTAAACACTTGATACTTAGCGACATTTTCGGATAAATAACTATATTTCCACCCACAGGTGTTACGTAGAAGCCGGTATCGATTTCAACCAATCCGGGCCCGTCACAGAAGAAGCTCTATTATCCATGCGCCGTTGTTCCCCCATAGTGCATGTACATAAAGTGAAGACACCAACCGCGCTCATGTTGGGCTCAGTGGACAAGCGTGTGCCGGCCTACCAGGGGCTGGAGTATGCGAAATGGCTGCACGCTAATGGATGTGTTTGTAGGTGAGTGAAAAAAAAAATCTTCTTAGTTTCTGGGTTTGGGAGGATAAAAAAAGACGTGTGGCACTCGGGGAATGCCGCGGTAAAGCTATTGCATAGCATGCCTTCAAGCCACACCTCCGAGCCCGTCGGAGTGGGGAGCGTGAGGTTTTTTCGTTACGGAATTTCTCGATTCGGTCCCCGCGCTCGAGGCCCGCGATAGAAGCTATGCAATAGCTTAAAAAATACAAAAAATGGGCTAAAACTTGCTTCTTATACATTGAACAAACAATTAAGTACACATTTACGTACAATAAATAACTAGACTCATAATTACGCTCAAAAATTGTCCGAAGCAAAACTCTGCCTGCTAGTGTATCAGGCAGAGTTTTTTTATAACGATACAATAGACTTTGAACCTTACTGTCAAGAAATAAGGTATACATTTCAATGAATATTTTTACTTGTGACATTTTAATTAAGTCTAGTTGTTTATAGTAAGTCAATGTTAGTACAACACCAGTTTCGTAAATGAAAGTAAGCAAAATCTACGTGCTGTCCAAAACTGGAGTTTATTTAGATTACTAGCTTTCCGCCAGTGGCTTCATTTCAATTCCGCGTGGATTTTCGGGATAAAACCTATCCTATGTCCTTCCTCAGGTCTCAAGCTATCTCTGTGCCGAATTTGAAGTAAATCCATGCAGTACTTTTTGAGATTAGCCCGGACATACATACAGACATACAGACAAACAGCAAAAATTCTAAAAACTATGTTTTTGACTTCGATATCTATTGATATCACGCTCGATATACTTTAAAAAAAATATTAAATGTACACTTTTGACTATCCTACGACTTTATTATATGTATAGATTTTTCAAGACTTTTTTTTGAATATGTTTTTTATTTTGTAATATGTTTTTTTACAGAGTTTTCATGTACGAAGACAATCATGCTCTGCGAACGCAATCTGCTGAAATGGACAACCTTATTAATGGTGTAGAATGGTTCCTTACGCATTTGAAAAATTAAATTTAGTTTAGAGTTTTATTTGCATTTTTTTAGATTTTTTTCTGTTGAGTTTTCCTGTGTTTAGTTTTAATTTACTTTTACATTTATTTAACCGATTTTTAATTAGTATAGTCGAATCAAAAGTATTAAAAAATCTCTAAAAACTGCCATGATACCAAGGTCATTATATTCTAAGGAATATTATCGTTTCTAATTATTGGTTTCTAAGTATTAGTGGTCACGGATTGGTTATTGTATAAGTTCTTTAGATAATAAGAAAATGTATTGAAGCTTCCAATTTGTATTAAAAACGGATATTTTTTGAATAAATTTGAAGAAAAACATGTTTTTTTTTATTTTTTCCGTATTCTTAATATTTATTAATACCTAATCACAAAATTGTAAACTTGCTAGCATGTCCCGCGGCATGGGTTTAATTTTCATCCCTTATTTTATTTAAGGGCTATAAGTATTTACCCTTTAACCATTTTGATTTCAAATTTCATCTAAATCGGTGCTGTGGATTATCTGTAAATGCGTTATAGATAAATAAAATACATTTATAAGTTTACTATGGATTTATTTAAATTTCTGTTCCATACAAAAATCACCGATCCCCATAAAATTATGCGATACTTTATCGTATTCGATATTAAGACGATTAACATGACATGTTCTATACCCTCGCCAATAAAACAAGGGCTAATAAAATACTATAATAATTACGATATGGTCACCGGTGACAGGTGCGCACGTCATGTGGTTGGTCACCCTATTCCGTCATGCTATGTAGGGTTGTCACTCGCTAGTTTTAAAATTTTTATGATAATGGTACTAGAATAGTTCGTGGATAAATAAGAATTTTTAAGCTGTGTGGAGTGTAACAATACACCTTTTCACTTAAAAACTAATTTCATTAACTCTTAGCTCTAATTTGTAAAGTACAAATACTTACATGCGTTATAATATAATATAATATGCTGTTTCATAAAGGAAAAATATATATTTTTCATGTAGATAAATAGGCGACAAGGCCAGAGCAATGTAAGAAACTTGTGTACGAATTATATTTAGGTACATAATATTATGATTAAAGATATGAAAAAATCTAACCAAATTATAAACCGAAATTGACAACCCTGTGCATTACACTTTCGAGAATTGTTCCAAATAAAAATCTGAAACAACCACGTGACTCAATATGAATCAAAGTACATAATATAATAACTGCGAGTTGCGACTATAACTTGTAAAGAAGTACAAAAATCTGCAAATTTTCATGCCCAACCCATCTCTTAACTTAAATTAAACCTACGCTTCAAGGAATAGAGTTCAAAATCGACTGGCTAAAAGTACCCTAAGCGTTTTATGACCGTTTTACAAGCAATTTAGTACAAGTGGTATCAAGGGATGGTATTGGTAATTTTCGGCTTCATTTGCGTACCTACATGTGCTTAAGTGCTTTAGACGCTTCATTGGTTACACCTGGTGAAAGGAACCTTTAGGGCTGAAGTAGACCGTAATATGTTTTAATTTAGGTATCTATTGCACTGCTTAGCTTTTATGCAACTGCCTAAAAGGAGAGTAAGGTTTTTTCAAGCTCATGTATGGAACTATCCTTATGACTTTTTTTAATTCATAAATATTGAAGGTGTGAAAATATTGAAGAATGATTTGGCTGTCTGTTTATGAAAACAGTTTTCGTGATATTTTGTAAAGTAACCATCTTTAACCCTTATTAAAACGCTGGGAGCTATACTTCCCACGTCTCAGTTTGAAGTAAATCGTGTTTTATTTTTATATGCTTAAACCTAATGCAGTGTAATATTTATCTACGCAATCTTAACATTTCAGAGAACTTTTTTTCATGGAAACACTTTTCAGAGAATTATTACATGTCATGGTAAACACACGTCAAAGCAGGTGACGTGATTTTGCCGCCGAAAACGACCGTTATTTTTTAGTTTTTTGTGTAGTGCTGAAAAAAAATTAGATAAGTAGATTTGAGTTTTAGCTATGTAAACTAGACTATATTACGGTTGCGTGAAACGTAAAAATATGCCCAGAATCTTTCGTTTATACCTTGGTAGAGTCGATTGAAATTAAGTCTATAAGTGGGAAGATATCATCCCAGTGTTCGTCACTGCACACGACATTCGGAAATTCTATATATAAAATCCGTGTGTCTAAAAAATCTTTTTTAGTTGGTATAAGCAACTTATTTATTATTATTCATTATTTTCTGATCAGATAATTAGACATCTTAACTCAATACATTAGTATTTACCTATTGCTTTTATTTTGTTTTAGAAAAATGCCTTGTTTATGTTGAAGTCATTCATTTTTCAATTCCCGAATTCTTCCCTTAGTAAAAGAAACTTGCATTGATGAGTACTTTCACCTGCTTTATTAAAAAATATGATCTATATAATTTTTTACGATAAAATTTAATTCACAAGTGGAGTCAGGGCAACTAGCTAGTGTTTGAAAATATTGGTGTCATACTGGACACTGGGAGCTATAGTTCCCACCTTTCCAACCTTTTTACAAGAGAGAACAGATGACGGGATATATACTTCCCACCAAAAAAAGGTTACTTCCCCCCCACTAACCCCTCTTTTGTGTGTATTTTTGAAATCTACGACCCAAAATTACCCAGGAACGTATCTTACTTTTTTGTTAACTCCTCCACAGGCTCGCGTTTGAATAAGGGTTAAATCGACGCTTTAGTTACCAAATTTGAAAAAAAAAAAAATATTTTTAGTAAAGGGAAATGCTTCAAAAATTACAGATGGAACGATGATTCCTTTTTTGATAGAAATTACTTAACTTTTTTATTATATTTTGCTCTAGATACGGAAAAGGCTTTCGATTTCTAACTACAATAAAAATATACCTAGCTTAACTACTACATATTTAAAATAAATTACCTATATTTTTAATACACATAACAAAGCATCGACATTTAGGTTTATTGGTCAATATACCTACAATAGAAACCGTGCGGAGTTCATGACCTTACACCATTAATCAATTTATGTTATGTTTTTCGGAAATCATAATTGTATTTTCAATTTTATTTGCCTAAGTATTTGTATTTACTAGGATTCATGAGCCAAGTTGTGATTGATTTTATAAAAAAATTAAAAAGATTTTTTTTTTGTTGCTAAATTCAGAAACAGCCAAAACCACAGACAATACTGTGGCCAAAACCGTTTTGTAGATAGTAGACCTAATATTGCAACCTGGCTACTACCTACTAGCTATAAGTACCTAATACCTATACGCTTTAGTTTTTGCTCATTACTCTTGGAATTCGATATTATGCGGGTTAAAACTAAGAAATGTTTTAAATAAGTACGATATTTCAATTCTACACTCAAGGAAAAACTGAAGAGATACCAATATTATTAGTCTCTTTTTTGAGATATGTACTACCTATGTCCATTGAAAAGAAAAACAATTAGTTTCCCGAAGCGTTGACATGTTAAAGACCTACAAACGACCTGTATGTGGTTATATTGTGACTTGCTTTCTCATGATATTTCGATACAAAAATTCCACTATAAATCCGAACCAAGTTCATTATCCTACGAGACAAAACAATTAAGTATGGATAGGGTGTACAATTCGGGACGGGAAAAGGCTGGCACGGGGTGCGTTCCGCTCCAGTACACAACGAGAATAAAACGCGGGAAAATAGCACTAGCTGTGTCCCACGGTTTCACCTGCGATAGGAATATATATTTTGCAATATTTTTATTGTTCCGTTTCTAATTGTGGTAGTGTAATGTTGTTAGCCTATAGCTTTAATCGATAATTATACTATATATAAAATTTAAAAGCACTCAGTAGTTCCTGAGATTAGCATATTCAAACAAACTAATTCTTCAGCTTTTTAATATTAGCGTACATTTGCCGCCAATAAAATGTATTATATTTATTCAGTAGGTAAGATATAAGATAAGCATTTATAAAAGTAATGTTTCTAAAACAATAAATGCTAATAAAAGATTTTAATAGCGAAACTTCCAATTTACCTAGTCCACGCGATGTTTCTATTTTTATATTAATAAAACGGTTAAGAACATAAAGTGTAGTATCATATGAATATATTTTTATGCCTTTAAAAACATTGATCTTTATAAACATGAAATAAAAGCAGCAATTACTGGCTCTACATCGTTTCATTTCAAGTTGTTAGTATGCTCTCATTTGAAGTAGGTTGGCTATCGTAAATATTATTGAAGCTCGCTACAAAAACACTTGCAAGCACTTGCTTTACGAGCTGAAAGGGTGTCCACCCTGTTTACCCTTGACAAACATCAAGATATCGATTTTATTAAAATCTACTATTATTTCTAATGAAACCATCGATTGCTACTGATTATGTAAAAAAACGTAATTACGTTACAGATATGAGACAAAATTACAATTTTTTTGTTTTGATAACATGGAATAATTGTCCACGCGTTTTAAAATGGTAAGTACAAGTACAAATGTACAGCGAAGTAAGTAAACTGTATCTAATTTCCAATTTATTTTTTTATTTAAATTTACTTTTAAGTTTGAGACGAGAAAACGCGATTATCGATGATTCATGAAACTATTTCAAAATATAACTTCTTGAGACAATATAAGAAAGTAAAAATATCGCATAAGTGTGCATTATTTTCATGCTATATTATAATTGATTATATTACATTGAAAATATGATTACATATAGAAGTGAAATATTTTATTTTCAATGAAATGTTATATTATCATAATTCATATGTTATTATTGCGATAAAATGCATACAACACTTTCATATCTCTCTTATTATAACTAAGCGGGTTTAATAAAATGCTAAGCGGTTTTTGATGATATTTGGCGATGAGATAACCTCGATGTGACTTGTCTCATTTTAGTTTCGATCAAACACGTGATGACTGCTACTTTCTTTTATAAATAAATATTTAATATTAAAATATAGAATTAGAATTCTACACAGTATCGATTTTTCTTATAATTAGCAATTACCTAGTTATCTAAATTAAAATTGCGCAAATAGCGTAATGGTCCAATCGTCAAGTTCATTAGCAAGGAAGTACCCGCAGTCTCCGATAACAGCCGTGACTAATTGTCTGAAGCTATCGCATGCGGGCAGACTCCTTACGGAAAAATATCGATCGCTCCACCACCTGTATGGACACCTGCCGCCCTCGCCTCGCCGCGCGCACACAGTCACCACCGCTCGCCCGAACCACACCGCTGACCGTCGACGTCACGGCGTCCGCTATCGATCCGCCGCACCACCGCACCACCGCACCACTCGCTCTGAATCATCGTGGGATGTAACATGCACATCACGGCGGGCCTCTCCCCGGCCTCCGGCGAAATGCTGGACTTCTCTGGACAGTGCTTCGCGCTCGACCATGCGGTGCCAGAGTCATCTCACACGGTCGAAATCGAATATGTCTACGAACAGCCGCATATGTACGCCCAGAATGAGCGTGATGGACTCGACACCCCGGTGCCGAAGAAACCGCGCCCAAAGAGAGTCCGCGAAGAGCCAGAGACCGACCTGACGAATCTCAACTGGCTGCAGAACATCACCAACATCATGTCCATCCCGCAGTTCCCCATATCGCCCGTGTCTCCAAATCCGCAGATGAAACCGCAAGCGCAAAGCACGAGGTTGGAGAAGTTCAATCAGACGATAGCCAAATGCCAGGAAGATTTCATGGAGAACAGAGACGAGTACAAGACGAAAAGCGACAAGAAGCCGCCGTACTCGTACAGCACCTTGATATGCATGGCCATGAGGTACAACAATGACAAGATGACGTTATCCGCTATATATTCCTGGATAAAGGACAATTTCAAGTACTACAGGAACGCCGATCCGACGTGGCAGGTGAGTTAAGCTTTTTAATCAGAAACGCGGAAAATCAGGCAGGAGATAATTTCTAAATTGATTTAGATAAGGTTTGTAATTATTCTCTATCCGTAAACGGGTCAAGTGTCGTGTGACTGATGTATTTTTAAACGCAATTACGATACGGCTTTCGTGGTTAGTCATGTGAGAAGCGCAGATGGTGTGTTCGAGTTAACGGTTGAAATATTTGAACTGCGGCACGTTTGTGTGTGAAATGTATGGGAATTCATTGTGCGTAGTTTGTTCTTTACTAAATTACCAGAGTTTAATGGACTAAGAATATATAAGAGAGTATTTAAAATTGCTGCCCTTCTCTTTCTCATACATATTGAATTCATATTTCATAAATAAAATTGAAATAAAGCTGAAATGAACTGAAAATTCTTAAAAAAAATGTGAATTACGTGATCAAAAGTGGCCTTTGCTCCGGTTCTTATACATTTTTCTGTTTTTCTCTTAATAAAATGTTGTGTCGATTCGATTCCCGTCACAAATGTGATCAGGGGCCGTATTATGACCTCGACTTATTTCCAGACAGATTACGCCGTGAATTGTACTGTCTGGCAAAATCATATTATGATCGCGTTAACCAGCCATGGTTAATTATGGTATTATTAGAATAAAGTTTATATCAAAAACACTAGTTTTGGACAAATACTTCCTCTACAACCTCCTCATGTCTTCAGGAAATAGGTACTTGTAACTTGTTATATACCTACATTTTTACTAATAGTCAAGTCACGTATCCATTCAGAGTTATAAATTACTGACGATGATTCAGTAAGTTATAGAAAAAGTATCCGAGCAAACACAAACGTATTATGTATGAAATGACATTTAAAAAACCTAAGTACTTAAAATTAATAGTAACCATTTGCAGGTATTACATCTAGGTTATTTATTGATGAGTCATCACGTATTATTTTATGCCCTGTAAAATAGTTTCACAGAAGACAAAAGAATTTGTATTGTGACGTAATTATTATGTTTCTGTATCGCTTTTTGTATTCGGCATCTACGATCGCGATATCCTTGATACGACCACAGACTAATAATAATATACTACTTATACAAATACGACTAATAATTAAATCGATACTCAATACCGTAATTCATAAATCATAATATAACGCTATAAAACAACACAATTTTAACTTAACTAAATTCCTTTACAGAACTCCATCCGACACAATCTATCTCTAAACAAAGTATTCGTAAAAGTGGCGCGATCGAAGCAAGAGCCAGGAAAGGGTGGTTTTTGGAAGCTCGACCTCGCCCATTTAGAGGGGACAAAACGCATCTCAAATAGACATAAGAAGAAGAAGAGTGACCCAAAAGACTCTAAAATAACAGAAGAAAGAACAGCAGTAGCTAACATACCACAAATAGACGGTCAAATGATTGAAAGCATTGCGAGTGATATCACCCAAGCCGTAACTCTGCACTTACCTGAATTGTCTTTACCGATTGGAATGGATGTCGAGACAAACATCGGGGCAAATGTTATAGTGGAACCGGTAGTACCTCCTCCATTGATTCCTGATGATGATCTGTCATCTTTACTGCTAAATCCCACTGAGTGGGACGATTTACAATTGGATATGTTAGACAACTATTTGGATCCGTGTTTCAAGTAAGTGCGGGGAAGCTTTATGTGAGAATTGAAAATGTACAGGCTGTAGTATTTAATTGTTTTATAATGTTCGAATAGAAAATACAATCGATTGATAACGAGAAAAAAATTGATTTTGAATGTTTAATTGCGAATCACATGGCGTCAACAAGCTTTGCAGTTGTCTCTATATACGTAGGTAACTATTAAAATTTTAACTAAAATTCACTAATTTCTACAATTGGAACATAGATAACCTCCCTAAAATAACATAACTTCTGGATATGTTCTGTTTAGCTTATCTATCAGTTGAATTAACAAAATTGTATTCGTAATTTGGACCTTTAACTGGAACTTTTTTGTTTCTCTATGTTGCTTGTGATGTCACTTGTCATGGCATTTAGATCAAACGAACGTAGAGCTAGAGCTAGTGCTAGAGCAAGAGCATTATTTCGTGATCTTTTATTGTAAATAAAAACTCGTACAGGCCGATTAAGGAAAGCTGGCATCTTCACAGTACTCACATTTATGCAATTTTACTATACAGTATGTTCAAAAATAAATGCGACTCTCGTTTAAGTGTAGACTTGAATTGTAAAATGGGTGCGTTGTAGATAATATGAAAGCTCTCATAACTTATATGTAAAATTACAATTTAACAGTAACTCAATCGATGAACTTAATTATTTATTCTCATAATCAATTTTATTGTAATATAGTATTGATAATCATTCAATTATCAAATAATAATTAAATTTGATGTCATATTCAAAATAACGATATAAACAATACAAAATGATAACACATGCGCTCACTCCCAATACAATACAAGCGAAACCCTAGCACGTAAGAGATAAGGCTACATTACAATAAAAGCTGTATTGTTCAGCTATGTATGAAAATTTTAACTTACTGCGTTTACATTTTGTTTACAAAACTTATTAAAATTATTACATAATTTAACCTAGGTAAAGTAAAAAAAATTTCTAATCCGCGTGCCGCGAAGTAGTTATCTCGTCGAATATAGTTAGTAGTATACCTACCTAACGTCTTTGTTTAAATTACATCAACCTGTATTTATAAACAATTGCAAAATAAAAACAATAATTGTCCCCTTCACTCTCTTAAGCTAGTCTGCGCGCGAGAGAGATGGGCAGACTTTTCATGATGCGTATGCAGTATGACGTCACGCCGCGCGCGTCTTCATAGACACTACACATGTGCAATGTGTGAATGTGTTTACGTTCCAGCTCTTCTTAATCGGCCTGTATTCAGTGTTGTTCAGTATTAGAACATTGCTTAGAATCTTTTCAAACGCATAATGATTTATGAACGCTTGACTAATAGACTAGGGTAGAAGCCTTTAAAAATAATAAAAAGATAAAAAAAATCGCAGTCGGATGAAACCCATTAGAAAAGGAGGGGAATA